>JABFPB010001290.1:0-26322 GCA_022817645.1 Ceratoteleas bidentatus | reverse complement strand
AAAACCCCTTAAACCATACTTTTACAAAAAATGGACAGACAAAAATGTATGACTCAAAGGGTCATACCTCCAATCATGTTATAGGGTAGGTGATAGACCGCTAGAGGCACGGTTTACTTTCAAAATTAACAGCTACAAATATTTTTCCGATTTTTTTTGACGGATTTTGAAGCGTTTTAGGGGGCGTCGGAAGAAAAGTGAAATTTTGACCCCCTTAAGGATCACCCTAATATGTACTAACGATTTGAAATACTTGATTCGCTTCATTTACATAATTTTGTTTGTATAATTCTTGTTTAATATTCTTCCATTTTGGTTCTTGTAAAGAAATTCAATTTGATCATTTATTTGCTCTATAAATAAAGTTCTGGAATTATACGCGCAAAAGCATATTCTGATATTCTGTCTCCTTCTGCCTCTTGTTGGTTTCTCTGCGTGCGACAAGCGGTGCCAATCCGACTTATTTCCTATTATTTTTCTGAAACTTATTTACCTCCCATTTATCTTCAACATATGTTAAAGTCGATTTTGCCTACACTGAAAAAAACCAGTAGAATCAAATGGAATGATCAGCAGTTTTAGCGGAACTGCGAATAATGTTCGATTCCAGACAAAATGACAGGCCGAGATTCAGCTGTTTAAGCTGTGTATTCTCGCTGTCTTAATTGAAGATTCAGCTAAAATAGCGGAACTGTTGTGCAAAAATGGTTGACTTGAAGCTATTTTAACTAAGGTGTATACCGTAATTTTGGCTGCTAATATCAGTGTAATGAATCTAATCAAAGCAAGAGATGTCGCTAAGAGTTCCAAACTGAATGTCATTCTCAATAACCGATCTGGAATGTTACAACAGCGAACCTGAATGTTGTAGGACTCTTGGTCTACAAGAGACAACAAGATCTTACAACATTCGTAACATCGATTGCTACGTTTCATTTGAAACGCTGACCGGTATGCCGGATATGTTCGCCGGGTCAAGGTTATAATATAATAATTAATAATTTCGGCGGCTCTGATTGCAAATGAAATCCTGATAAAATCGGTGCGGGCTCTGACGATCGCGGCAGGAAGTTCGGGTCAGGAGGAGTGTTGGGAAGCGAGCGTCCGCGCGCGCTGGCATGGTCTAGCCTGGTCTTACTAAGGTAAGTAAAGTGAACTCGAGGAAGAGTTCGAGTTCGCTTTACTTACCTTCGAGTTCGAGTTCGCTTACCAGAAACTGCCGTTTCGGGGTAGTTTCAGGTGCTTAGTCACCACGACCTCGACGGGAAATCTTGGCCTGAAAAGGCGAGCCTTCCCGTGGAAGTCAACTCGAAATTGCAAAAGAGGTGAATCAAAACGAAAAACAATCAAGTTAAATAATTTAATAATCCTTTGTTTTAGAAACGAAGAAAAGTAAAAGAGTGTAACGCAGTGAAACTCGGTCGGCGAGCTGACGCGCGGCCGGGCGTCATCGGTTCTTGGCCACTTTCGTAACTTATTCGACCACCAGGCCGTTTTCCCAAAGCAGCCAAAAGATTTAAGGGAAAAATGTTTTTTTTCGTGGTTTATTTTCGGGCCAGGTTCCAGGGGAGCGTGCCGTCCAGTAATAGACGGATGACTTAAACTCGCTGAAAGCAAAGGGATTGTTCGGGAACAAACACGAGGAAAAATCGAGTAATCTGGTAAAAATGTGGTTTATTGAACGTATTCGCTAACTTAGTCTGCTATTCTTTTATAACACCCGGTTGTGTTCATTAAGTACGTTTTCACACGCTGCTTATTCTGAGACCAGGACGATTTGGCGCCGATGATTTGGCTTCGGACGATTTGGCGCCGATGATTTGGCTTCGGACGATTTGGCGCCGGATGATTTGGCGCTAACGATTTGGCGAGAGGATGTTTTGGCGCCGGATGATGTGGCGCCGGAACAATTTGGCGCCAACAAATTATGGAACGGTATTCGAGCCGTATAAATTTATTGTCGAAAAAAATTATTTGACAAAAACAAAAAAGGGAATAACTAATTAATATATAAGTCGGTATTGATGTGTCGTCGACGAATTGCATAAATATATAAATATCTACATATGAAATAAATAATATAACGATGAATATAGACGTTTTGCGTAATGAAAAAAAAACATATTCTAGTAGTTTACATTAACATAACAAGAATGAGATAGAAATATATAATATAACTAGCTAAAAATACCCGGCTTCGCCGGAGAATAAATAATATCAGCAATATGAACATTCAGAATATAATTGTTACTAATATATGTAATTGGGAATATATGTAGTAATGGGAAAAACTCTAGTAATGTAATATTTGGAGAGGTGAACAAAAGACATTGTTTGTAAACGTTATATAGTGTAAAATCTGTATTCTTATGTAAAATCTATCATACAAAATGAGAATTTTCATCACATACTAATATAATTTTCATCACATAATAAGTACGACATAACGCTATACACAGATATTCGAACTTTAATATTTAACTATTTACACGCATCCGCATAATGTTCATTAATGAATTAGAATAGTGTAATTATAAGAATGCGGTCTACGATTCATATAACATCAAACAACAAATGTCTGTTATCTACTCTTTCATAAATGTTATTTCCCTCACTCCGGCTGGGAATACCCACATTCCCGCCCTGACGGGCGGAAATGTGGGCTTCCCACTCCGTCGTAAGGGAAAATATCGTACGGGGGGAATTTTGATTTCTCACTCGTTCCTTCCAGAAATCGGCTTCGCCTCGTTCCGGAAGATCACTCGTTTCGAAATACAAAATTCCCTCCCTAGTGGTGTAATGTACTATTCTAATATGAGATTTTGTTAAATTTCTGATATTTCTGGACGAACTTTAACCGAACAAAAATCGTTACCGTTGACCCAAAAACGGTCAAACATTCATATACCGATCAGGCAGATGATAGATATCGATCAGATAACTATGACAGATATCGATGAGATGACGGTTACATAATGATCGGATAACGATCAGAATACGATCGGATAACTATGGGATGACGATCGGATAACGATCGGATGACGATCGGATAACGATCGGATAACGATGAGAAAACAATCGGTGAACGATCGGATAACGATCGGACAACGGTCGGACAACGGCCAGACAGCGGCCAGAATACATGAAGACTACAGGCAGGCAACGGGCAGGCAACGGTCAAAAATTGTCAAAAATGGTCAAAAATGGTCGAAAAATGGTCAAAAATTGTAAAAAAAATAGTCAAAAATGGACGTCAGTCATTACAAAATTTGAAAAAAAAATTATTTTTTACATTAACATAGAAACTTTTTGTAGCCTATAATCATCTCGAGATTTCAAGGATTCCGACTTCAAGTGAAGTCGGTATTTTGAATTAGTTGTATTAGCCTAAGCGTGATGCTCGAACAAACAAACATACATATAAACAAACAAACAAACAAACATATATTCCCATTTATATATTAGTAAGGATTAAGCAATAACGCACACTTTTTTCAAAATCTAAAGTAGATTGATTGTCTGGAAGTTAAGATATTTAATATTTGTTACGAATTTTTACCAATTTAATTTCATATAACTTCTTATCTACTACTGTCACCTTATGTATGTTTTTCTTCGTTGGCGCTTTTGATAGTTTTTGGTTGGCGCTTATTATGAGACGGTAATGGCGCTTATAATGATAAATGAAAAAAGGTCATTGGCGCTTATGATGTGCAACCATCCGACCGCGTGGAAGGCAGCGCACGGTCGACGATCCGAACGCGTCCGCGACCTGCTCGTAACTCTAATTTATTATTATTCATTATTATTTTATTATTCTAATAATTCATCCGAGTTACCACTCGGTAACTGATGAAAATGAGTCATTTATCTCTAGGGGCAAATTAATATCTTATTGGATCGCCCTGCCTGGTGATTACGCCAATTAAACACCACGTTTGCGAATTTCAAGGATCTGATAATCGAACATTTAGGTGGCCCCAACATTAAACATTGAAAAAGAAAATTAAACATTACCAATCATTTCAAGAAAACACACATGGCTGTTTTACTGATTCAGCCAAACGCATATTCTGGTTCATCTAAACCGTTTGTCCGATTCTCATGATGCATGTTAGGGAAATGTATTTGACTGAATCAGGCATACAGTTTGCTTGTACCCATAGCAGCCATACAGTTTATCTAAATCAGATAAAAATTTGCTTGTACTGGTTCAATATTTTTTTCCGTGCAGCTGCTCGGTCCACTCTCAGTGCGGAGACCTCTGCCACCCTTCTGTTGTTGATGCTCAGAAATTTGGCGCCATGCCATTGTTGACCATTGTTGCCCAAATTCGCAATCGCGGTGGAACCTAAATGTTCCACCCAAATATTGACCAATATTTGGACAAAGTATGGTCAATTATATTGTTCAAATATAGGTACAAAATGCGGACATAGAAACAGCCAAAGATTCACAAATATCGTGGACCTTGTTGAACAGTGGACGACCACTGTTCAACTGTTGAACAGTGGACGACAACGCTGAGCTCTGTGCAATTACGGGTCGTGTATCATTAGTCTTCCCGGTGGTACATTGTATACATCCCGATCTAACAACTTCAGTCCGCGAAGTTCGCTATTCGTTCTATTACTTGCTGCTTCATATCACTCGCCCAAAATAGGGGCAAAGTGATACAAATCAGTAAGTATGGAAACTCCAGTTTTTTAGGTTAAACGGATTCATATTTGATGAGTTTAACTGTTGGCTTCTTTTTATCTAGGAGATGTGATTAAAAGAAAAATTTTATTAAACTATTTTATTATCGAATTAAACAGCTCCTTTTACCTTTTGTCTCTCGCAGTCCAGATCCCAGGTATCGAGCAGGGCGCCAGTCCTGACGAGTGTGTCGGGTTGAGACGGACTTACCAACCATACCTTGTCTATCTGCCGTTCCAAAACAACCTAAAATTTCGCTCAAATTCAATAAGTCATAATTCCGGGACTCCCGATAAAAATGTTGTTTTTCGATAAGTACGGCGCTTATCGAAAAACGCCGTACTTATGGAATAGAAATTAAACAAAAAAAGAAATATTTGGAACACGCAACTTATAACCTAGGTCATTATTACCTCAGTTACACTGAAGACTGGTAACTCTTTTATTTTCACAACTCCTTGTGAATGATTATCTTGACTGCCGCAAAAGTACAAAAAATTTCATAAAATTGACATACAATTTATGTAAAATTCATGTAAATCTGGATTAAGATTTTTTTCTTGGAATATCATGTAGATGTCTTGTAATATCCTCAATGGGAAAAATGTAGACTCTGAATTAACATCAGATTCAATTTAGAGACACTAATGCTGATTCAACATCAAATGTCTGCTGAATTAACATCTATCATATGTCAAAGTAACCCGTAACCTAACCTTAACTCTATTTCGATGTTAAATCGGCAGATGTTCAATGTTGAATTAACATCGATCAACAATAAAAGTATTGGACTTAGCATTAGAAACATGTTGATTTAGCATCAACATTTTTTCTCGTGTACATTTATTTCCAGTGCACTACAACTGAATGTCACACTAACTAAAACAAAAATTACGCTTTCACACCGAATTCACCAACCTCAATCCAAATAAAAAACACCTCAACCCCGTTCTTCGACCCGAAGCTGTTCGCAAAACAATCGTTTTCCACCGCAAAAGCCCCTACTTTTTCGCCCCGCAATTCGAACTTTCTCTATTAACCGCGCACTTTATTTCCCACTGAACCGCCAACTTTTTGCGCCGCTTTTTCGAGACGCCGCGAAAGGCATTTGCTAACAACATTGAAATTCGTTCGCCCCGCCATCGCTAATAACGGCCGCCGGCGAGCCTCGTCTAATAATCGCAGCTTAATTAGCAGTCGCAAATTGAAAGGCAATAGGGGATCGCGGCTCGCGCGCGCCGCAGAATTAATCTAATGATTTTAATAGCGGACGCGTTTCTGTGAATAAGGCGGCGATCATAGCCGGCGGCCCGGCTCGTACCGAGAAATCATTATCCGATGAGCACACATCCGACAGGCCGCGTTCCGCGCAACTGGTAAAATGCGCTAAAGCGGCGGCCGCGCTTTTATCACTGTCGTTACCAAATTAAATTGAACGTTGCTTGCGTAATTGCGCCGAAACCGAGCGACGTAAACTAAGGGGAATTGCGCGCGACCTTTAATTATTGCGTCACGACGGCAGCCGCTCATTTCGCTCGCGCGGGCTACGTTTTTTCGCGATTTATCACGCTTATCATTGCGGCATCGATCGCGATCAATTATCCGGGCGATCAAAAAGACGATCGCGCCGACGAAACGATGGGAACGTTCGCGGCCGCGAAATTTCAACGGCGAGATGTTGGGATGAGAAACCCACAGGGAAGGAATATAATTCGCATTGACAGAATAATATTCTATAAAAAATTAGCACATGCAGAGAAAACTGCGTTACCTTATACAACATCGTATAGTAATCTAAAGACGGAGCTCCGCTTCGATACTTATTTTTTAGTAAAAAGTAAAAAATAAGAGGGCATTTGTTAGTAAAAAGTAAAAAATATAATAGTACAATAGCATTCCTTAGTAAATAGTAGTACACACTGCTTCATGCAAAATGAAGAGTCTCTTTAAAGTAATTCACCGTTCCTCCTAATTATCAAAATAAATACTCAGTCCGACAAATACTTTTAGCTTTTCCTTGCAGCTGCAATGTGTGAGGTTACATTCTTCTCCAATCCTCAGTCTAATCATCAATTTCAAACCCTAAGCATAACCTCGCTTTTTGTAGCTTATCGCGATTATTATTTAAGCCTCGTAGTATCGCGAAAAAAGACGCAGCGTTTAATTTAAAACCACTTTCGATCAACGCAGCCTTCATTATACCCAGGCTATCGTGTAATTATTTTATATTGCGCGATAGCATCTTAACGATAATCTCTCAATCAATTGATTTTTCCTCCAAAATCTTCTGCTTCTGAAACCTTACATTGTCAACAAGAGAGCCACTTCTCTCCGTTTTCATTATTTTTAAGATCGGATTCATTATTTTTTAAGATAAGATTCTTTCCAAACGACTGATAAATCGACCATTTTTATTGTAACTTCTCACACTGACAGCTAACTTGTGGATTAACTACATAGAAATTTTGAAAAATGGATTTTTCAATTTTCGGTCCTTGGTTGAAAATGTACCATAAATTCATATAAAATCTGACTATGGAAGTGATAAATAAGGAAACTTGTCAAGTTTTCTCCACACTTCGTAAACAATTCTCAAGTGCTCCTAACATTATACAGTTTTCAACAAGTTGACAAAGTTTGAAGAAAATCGGTTAATATTTCTAGACTACGGACTGCCAATCAAATAAAATAAAAGTATTTAAATGGCAGAGCTACACTCTAAAATATGTTATGTGAAATGGGAATGCGGTAGGTGGAATCCGCATGTCGTATGTGGATTCCACCTGACGCATGTGGAATTCTATCTGCGGAAATCCGATTCCACTTGCGGCATAACATTACTTTTTAGGGTGTAGTTTTGGAACTAATGAAAAACCTAGACATTTTGTTATGCTCACGACTAATTTTCATTATCTGCTTAAGGCCAAACATCTGCTGCAACAAAGTTAGGATCTTTTTATTTATTATTTGATCAAGTAACAATTAACTGTTCGTAGCTATTTTAACATTCTTGAGACGTGGGAGAATACGAGCCATCTGAAAAACAATATTTTTGTGATGAATCTTCGTCGTGGCGATGTACGGCGTTTATTTACCACCTCGAAAACGCCACGTACGGCGACAGTATAACACAAAAATATATATTTCTTTGGCAATAACATTTCTCCCAAAGTGAGAAAATGTTTTAATTTCGTTTCAAGTAAAATTGTAATGTTTTAACGTGTTAATTAAAAAACACGCTAGTTTTAGTAATGTTGAGTGAAGTTTCGCCTTAATAATCATCTTATACACCAAAAATTTACGGATCGATAGAGTTTCAAACCCTCTGAAAACAAACTTGTATTCGATCATGAAAATACTTGATCAGCAGGATTAAAGGGCCAGTACTCCGCAGATACCAAAAAATGGTATGACCGATTTTAATGAAGCTTTACGTGCTAATCTTCCTTTAATAAGTTTCAAATAATGCATAATGGAGATCCAGTATGACGCTGGACCAGTTTTCTTTAAATCAACAAAAAACTATAGCACTTTAATTCCGTGGTATTCTGTCCCCTCAAACGTATCACGATATTTCTCAAAAAAATTATTTTCCTTCAAATCTAAAAATTCTCAATTTAGCGACTTTCTTTGCATTTGTAGACCCCAACATTTTTAAAGCAGTACTTGTCAACAGTTAATTTGTTGAAACAGTTTTCCGGGCCCTCCCCTTAAATTTGTCGGTTTGCGCGATAATCGGTCGATTAGCCGATAATTATGCACGTGCGTAAGCAGTCGGTCTGCAGCGGTGCGCAAACAGCATACCCGGCGTCCGGGCGCGCGACGCATTCGAGTCACACGGCACGCATCAAGTTTCGACCAGGCGACGTGGCTCCGTTACGCGCGAGACAATGCCGCCGCCTGACCCTGTTTCACCGCGATCCGGCATAATTGAAGATGCGCGTCACACACGCCTACAGGCTCACAATCGATTAGATAAAGGAACTGTATCATCGCGTTGACCTGGCGCTGAAATGAGTCGTGAGAATCGGCCGCGGCTTTGATTTTCATGCCGATGTCGTCGGACAACGATAAATGCGACCGAAAAGCCGCACGGAAAAAATAAATTCACAAAATATGTGTAAAAAATATATGGATATATATTTCGCAAAGCAGCTTTCGTAAAAAGCTGACTCTGATAAGAATAAAATGTTCCAACCCAAAATTATCTTGCAGTAAAATTATTATATGTTTTAATACAAAAGTAATTCTCCCATTCCTGGTCCATAACTGGGACCTTCTTTTTTCTTTTTTGCTTTTTTCCTTTGCACTTTTTTTTGTTTTTCGGCTTTATGCTTACGCCGACTATGCTCCGTGGCTCGTATCAAACTTCGGGAAATGCTGGTCGCGATTTTTGGTGATTTTGCGCGAAATATCTTGACCAAGATGATGTGATTTGCTTTCCATCCTTAAATTAGTACAACATATATACTGAACGATTACATATAATTTTTAATCGCAATTACAAGTTGTTTTGGTTAATAATAATCTGCAAAAATTATTGACAATTATTTTGTTAACTAAAATTAAATAATAAACAATACACATATGTTATAAGTATTGTAACATTTATTAAAAGACTGTATTAGTAACATTTAACAATAATTTCATCACTTTACATGGAACATTTCGATTACTCGGTTAGAGCACACTATGACACTGCGTGGAAAATGTAAACAAATTTTGATTTTCTAATTCGAATTTCGAAAAACGACTCGCACCACGCGGAAGAGAATACTTAAAGTATTTTGCTTGATTTTTCACCATTTTTTGCTGGGATGTCCCCTTAATATAATTTCCGCTTTTCATTTCAATTATTATTTACACTCCCCAAGTATATTTATTTCAGTCATTTATCAATATCTGTTTTTGAAAATGTATAATTTTGCAAATATCTGCGGTCTCATTATCCACTTACCAAAATATCCATTTACCTCATTATTCATTTACCAAATTATCCATTTTACCTCATTATTTCGAAAAAACTGAAGTTAGCTGGCTCTGTATCAAATATGTAACTTTTGATTTGCTAAAAAATGATTTAAACATCATTTTTTAATGATGCCATCTACATTCCAGTTCTTAGATCCGCCATCTTGAATATGCAAAATTTATCATTTTTAGTCTTTTTATGTATTTTAGAAGACAAAGTTTCATTTTCGATAAGAAATTGTGAACCATTTACGAATAATTGCCGATGCGCGCTTAAAAGCCCGTTTAGTCCTACTGTGCGACGTCGTGCCGATGTCGTATGCCGACGATGTGAGGCCAACATCGGGCCGACGTCGTAATGTCGGGCCGACATTACAATACGGCTACCTGGGGATATGCAAGGTTCGCAATTCGGTATTAAAAGTGTTAATTAATTACAACGACAACGTGAAATTCATTCCCAAAGTCATTCCTGATTCATACTAATTAATGAAATTACTTTGTTCTAATGAACGTTTCTCATTGCATGAAAATTTCCATAATTATATGTGGATCGATTTCAATTGTTAACCGTACAACACAATTCAAAACTTGAACGCTGAACGGCAGAACCAGATATGAAAAGCAGGAAAACCCGAGGTCGAATACAGATAAGGCAGCCTAATTGGTTCCTGATTTGAATTTGAAAATGAGATCGAATCGAAGTCAGTTTAAAATGGAAAATTATGTGCCCATTAGTCACCGTGAGAAGTTTTGTGAAGAGGTTCTCGGTATCTGAACAGTGATAGTCAATCCAATTTTTTGTCAAATTCAAATTTCTAGAAATAACAAATTATAGTAATATTAATGGACAATTTGGATAATTATTTATTCATTAATAATAATTTACCTTCTAATTTATCTTATATTTACGCTGAGATAACGTGATGGCATAGTAGTGAAAGTAACACTTGTCAAATTATTTAGATTTATTACTAATTTTATTCGAAGTTTTACTCGGCTGTCGATAACGAAGTTCTTTAACCTTGTCATTAGATGGGTCGTGATATCGTAAAGAAAGACAAATATGGCTTAAGAAAGTATTTTAATTCAATTCGCGGCCTACACTGTTAGAAACGCGGTGTAACAAAAGTGTTACGGAGTAATAAATGATTCATAACCCAAACCTAGAACCGATTCGCAGAACCTAAATGTCATCGCGTGCCAGACCGGTTATCGCAACAATAATGGTGATTCGACAATATATGAACACTGCGATGTGTGATCGTCACCCACATGTCGTTCGCCCGACATGTGGGTGAACGGTAAGAGCGGGTTTCCCACTGTGGACAAACCGTTCACCGAGAGTGCGAGTAGAACGGCTTTCCCCTAAAAAAAGACAGCGGTTCACCCCCAATGTTTTCCGTGTATGAACACGGGAGCTGTGATCAATTTTATGGTCACGTTGGATGGTCGAACGTAGTCCTTGATTGTGCCTCAGGTTGGTCATTTTATAATAACTTACAACAAATCCCTCCTACAAAAATCACATAAATAATCAATTACCCATTCACCGGCACACACACTCCCCTTACACATACCTTTTATGCGGGGTTCGTTTCAATTAACCGTGTGTCGTCACCACCGGGTTGAGCGCGTACGCCTTGCATCCGCCTCGCTACACGACTTAGACAATAAGTGTCGCTAATTTCGGTAATCAGGTACTTCTAACTCGAATCACAACCCATTAGAAGCGCTTTGTCAATATAACAGTCCGCAATAATTACATTGAAGTGTTACCACCTTCCCAAGGGAACACATTCATTGAATGGATGTTGAATCAACGTTGATTGGGCAATTCAACGTTGTGAAATCATTAAATCAACATCGAATTGACGTCTCAATGTCCGCTCAGGGTACGTCAGATTAGTGTCGATGCTCAACATTGATTCGACGTTGATTTAAATTTATTTGGTATCAAATGCACTCTAAAAATGTTATCTCACCGAGAATGGAACCCGGTAACTATAAGTGGAATATCCGATCAATATACTTATGAGAGATAACCATAAGTGGACAGATTCTCAAACCGACGGTTTCATCGATTTTGACGTAGTTAGGCTATGGTTTTCGGTTGGCCATGAATCGCAATCCACTTACGGTTACCGGATTCTTCATGTCGTCATACAGCTGGCATATAAAAGCCTGTATTCTTATCGCAACCAGAGTATTTTTTATAGTGTGGACGTCGATGCCTAACATCGATTCAACGTTTATTTTGCATTTATACGGCGTTGAATCGACATCGATGACTCAGCATCGATTTGACGTCTATGTAACATTTCTGCGACATCGATTCCACATCGATGATGGACATTGATTCAACCTCTATTTGAAATTAGAGGACGATTCGACGTCGGTAATCACCGTTGATATATTGTTGATTAACGTTAATGCGACATTCATTCGATGTCGATGATCAATATCAATCAGGCGTCGAATCAACGTCGACAATCAACATCGATTCAATGTCCAATCGACCTCGAGTTTTTTCCCCGTATATAATAATTAATGCTAAAAAAATTAGTATTATACGGGAAAATTATTATATGGGAACATAAAGCCTTTTCCTCACTCGCACTGTTAAAACAATCTTTTCATCATGAAAGGAATAGTTTCATAATAAAAGGATTTTCCGCTTAATATACCCTAACAGACAAACTTCTAAAACATGTAGATTCGACGTGGAATCTACGTCGAATCTACATCCGAATGTTCCTCCACGTAGAAACCACATGAATTCCATGTTCGATGTCTATATGGGTATCGACAAAACTAAATCCTTTCATAATAAAAGGAATAGTTTTAATACAAAACTGCTACCTGTTCATTTTAAAATAAATCCTTTCAACATAAAATTAAGTTGTATTAAGATAAATGAATTTTCACAAAATTACAGTCTTATCAATATAACATGATAATTTTTATGAGTGCGGGGCGGGAATTCCACAAGTACACTCGTGGAGAAATACGAAAATTCCTCCCTATTGGTGTAATGTACTATTAAACTCTTGTAAAGTCGAAAAAATTAAATTATAATAATTCGTTGTAAAATAGCAGAATGATTTATCGGGCTCAAAATTTAATATCCATCGGCACACAAAATTGCATATTAATTACCGCTCAGGCGCATGAATAATTAATTAATATAATTAATATTGATTGTGCGCGCGTATCAGCGAATTACAAAGTGGAATTTTGCGATGAAAAAGCATGGCAGCCGGGAACGGCACACTTTTCGCGACAAATATTTCGCGCGCAAAAATGCGCACGCGAAGCGCCGGGAAAAAATGTCGCGCGGGCGATATGAATATGCAGCGCTTAGGCGCCGGCATTTGGAAATGTCGATATCGCGCCAGCCGGACTCGAGCGTTGCCGATTGATTTCACATTTGGCATTGATAATCCGAGAACGTGGCCTCAAATTAGCAATTGAGTTGTAACGCCAATTAATATGCTAATTCGCCGATGTCGCTATCTTCGCATAATGGAGCGGCCAATTGGATGGAACGGTCACACTGTTTCAATTTTTTCATCTTTCTGCGTTCGCGAAGAGCGGTAAAAGGTTTTATTCTGTCCCGGGCGACTTGGGGCGCTGTAAAATATGTTGTTACGAAACTCCGAGTGCATTTATTTGCGCAATATCCGGTGTTCCGAGAGCAATATTTCTAGCATTTTGGTAATATAACTCGATTTACAGTTATGTATCGCGCACTTTTTGCCGCGCGCCACGCACGGCCGATCGAAAATTTTCACATTTTCGGCCACGGTTATAATGTAGTTAGCGGTTTCGTCCGGTCGATGCAATTTATAATTCAGGGCCTTTGGACAAACGACGTTTTCTGGTGTTTTACATGTTTAGTTTATTTTTTAAAATCACAGAATTATTATTATTATAAAATTTATTTACTTTCGGCCAAAAAGCCGTATAAATGGGTTACGCTGGGGGCTGTTCAAGTAAACACATTTTGTAAGTAGACGGTTACATAAATTGCTCCTTAATTAAACAGGTATAACGACTGTATTAAAGGTTGGAGAAGCGCAGAAAATAACAATAAGAGAAGGTCAATGTGGGAAAAAGTTAATGAGGAAAATGTATATTTAGTTAGAATAAAATTTTAGTTTTGGTAACTAAATATTGTAGCTAAATTAATTTAATTACGGAAGCTGGACAGCGGAGAAGGAGGCTGACCGTCGGCGCTACCCAAAGGTCCCGACCTTTGGAACGCCGCGTACGACAGCTCAGTGCAGTTGGAGTGACCCACGGACGCTATGCTCGTCGGTAACGCCGACGACGTTGCAGTACTGATCGCGGCCCGAAATTTCGAGGCCGCCTAACTGACGCTAGTCACAGTGATGCACCGCGTCAGTTGCTGGATGGAGGATCACTCCCCATGTAGAAAAAAACAATCGGCCAAGCGTCGGCCCAACGTCGGCGGCTGTTGGCCAACCGTTGGCCAACATTTGGCCGCCGAGATCGGGCCAAGATAGATTCGTGACAATGTTTTCGTAGGGTCCAACGTTAGTAAGCTTGGTCCAGTGTTGGCGACCGGTTGTCAACCAATTACATTTTAAATAAAAAAATAATTATTGTCGCTTTTTTTATTTTTTATGTATAAAACAACATATATATTTTTATGTATAAAACAACAAACAATATATATATTACATAGTTATAATTACGTTTATTATTTTATATAATGACGATAATTATTTTAACTTTTTTATTAATTATTCGTGACGGAAAACTTTATGAGTTTGAAGAATTGAACCTTCGTCCCTTGGAATACGGAGCCTGAACCTTACAACTGAGCTACGAAGCCTCTTGTTCAACAAGTTGAAATTAAACATATAAACCTTAGGAATGTTTTATCATGGGACCCGTGCTGCGCCAACGTTGGGTCGACTGTTGGTTGAACATCATTTCGATATTCTGGGTCAACTGTCATCCCAGGATAGATTCGTTCGTACGCCGACAACTGGACTATGTTGTCCCAGCACTGTGTTCGGCTGTTGGTGGCTGATGTTGTGCCAACATTGGCCAACGGTTAATGTTGCTGGATCACCTACAGAAAATTTTACCCGGCGAGGGCCAATGCTGGGTCGGCGAAGGGCCAATGCTGGGCCGACCCTGGACCAACTGTTTCCTAACGCTCAGCCCAGTACTGGGTAAGCACAATAGAAATTTTGCTCATTTCTATTGTGACAAATCCAATAGAATCTTTTGAATTTCAAACTCTGCTAATCAAATGGGTCTAATGGTAGAATTCCCTGTTCAGTGTTACGAATCAACACTACACGGGGAGAAAAAATGCCATAAAATCGACAGCAAACATGTAGTATGAGACAGATTTTTAAAACAACAGTTTTAAAAATCTGTTTTTGTACCAAGGGCGATCTGCTTTTGTTACAACATTGCGCGCGCTACATCGAGCTTGTTTTTGAACACATTCTGTTGGTTCAAAAGAAATTCGATGTTGTTTCAATAGATGTTACCGTTCTTATTTCTAGACCGAGATTGTTGTTGGTTTAATGGAATTTTTCCTCCCCGTGTATAAACCCTTTCATATATGCCCTATGAAAAAAATCAATGTAGGAACCTACGTAGGTTCCTGCGTTGCTTCCTACGTAGGTTCCTGCGTTGCTTCCTACGTAGGAAATTACAAAAAAAATTGGTTGAATAATTTTGTTGTAAAACATCGTAAACACCGTAAACATTAAACATAAATGTTATTAACATCAAGCAGTCTTACGTGAAATGTTCTTTATGAAAGCATCATTTTATATTAGTTACATTCGAAAGCCCGTTATATAATACCAGCCAACAGAAAATGACACTTGCAAGAAAGGTATGCGCGACTTACTATATCATGGTACACGGAAAAAAAGTTTACCTAATTCAAGTAAATATTTACCTGATATAGAGACAAGTAAACGAAAAAACTTAGCTCAAGTCTACGATGTAGCTGATTCAGTCAAATTTTTACCTGACTGAAGTAAACTTTCATTTGTTTCAGCCATTTGACGTTTACTTGTTCAAATATTTTTTTCCGTGTAAAGTAAGCCGCGCATACCTTTCTCGCAAGAGAAAGTTATGGATGCCTGGGATTATACACAGTACAAAATTGGAGGACTTGAGGCTACGGACTGAGTGTAATAGGTAACGGAGTGAATATTGACACTTTAACGGAGTTATTTTCACTCCCAAAGCAGTGCTATATGAATCTTGAGTTATTACCTAAAGTTACACTTTGCGGTGTTGATGTTTATCTCTAACGGCGTATCTTGACGTTTCGCGATTGTCAATTTACACCGACAAGTGACACTTTCACTTTCTGAAGTTACACTTTAACTCACAATCGACTCTGTTTCATTGACACCGCTTTGTCATACCGTTAAAGAATGAACCTGCTGAAATTCAATATTGAATTAATATTTAACTCCCGCGACACCCATTTAACTCCGAATTTTTTACTATATGGAGTTTTCTGTGCAAATCTTCCCATAATTAGCAAATAATTCATTTGACCATTTTCATCAAGAACATTCGTTGGTTAATTAATTTCCATATTATTTCTCATGTTTATGACTTAAATTGTTCTGCGACTGTTTAAATTATGTATACTGAATGTTTAAACATAATTATGCATTATTTAATTTCACTGATATTGATTGCAAGAAAACTGTACATATTAAGCATTTGAATAATAATTACTGTTTGTCATTTCAAGACTAGCATATGTGGGGCTTGACCCTTGAAATTAGAATTTCTGCCCCTTTCCTCCTATGCAGTGCTTTATACGTTTTTGTACGTTCTCCAGCTTTCATTTCAATGCAACACATATTATTGGTCGAAAGTATGTGGGCGATATATATACGATGTGTAGTGTGTCACGGCGGAGACGCTTTGTTAGGAGCACCGGGGCCGAGAGGTCAGAAGATTAAAAAATTCCAGTAGGAATGTCTGGTATCGTTCGACAAACAATTTTCCAGCAATAAGAAAGGCGGCATTAATGTTGTTTGCGAATGGATTAGGCCGGGAGTTTTGGCGGCCGCGCGTTTTTCAGGATTGTAGGTTGGCGTGGAGTTGTGAATATTGCATGGCGCTACTCCATGTTCCCCGAAAGTACATTTGATTTCTTTTTACGATTTCATCGTGTGCGTGCAGATATGGCGGGTATGTAATTAATTAATGTTGCCTGGATGACACCGTCGGGAAATGGTTCCATTATAGCCGCACCAATGACTTTTCGAATGTCCAACCAAATGTTCTCTTTTTTATGAAATTACCATCATACTTTTTTACATTGATTAAAAGCAACACAGTGTGTCGGATGCACAGTTACGGAGGTTTAGATAATTATTGTTCAAAATGTTATCGAAATTTTGCTGTTATGAAGGTGTTTCAATGATGGCGGGAAAAAGCACAAAAATGCCAGATTTTGGCGAGAAGAATAACGAGCCTCGTTAGCCTAATCTCCAGGTGAAGTGCAAATGCAGCGCGGTATCAGAGTTCCCGGGATATCATTTTCACAGCCTTAATAAGCCCGATCATGAGTATATTATGAGCCGCTAGTCTAACTCTGGTTGCCCAACCATGATCTAATCTGTTTACCTCATGGATATAGAATGGTTTGGAATGCACCAGCCAGGCTCGAAGCGTGACAGTGCATCTTATACATCGCACTAATCCAAATCTATTAAAACGCCCCAAATCAGACATTCCCAACTGTCCCACATTTTTGCGAATACTTTGCACTCCGGAGAAAAATTCCAAAATATTTCCACGGTCGCTGCCCATTCTCCCAACATTTCTCAGTACATACCCGATAATCCAATTTCCTCGAACAATCATTCGAAAGCTTTCTCAAAGATGTTAACCGATACAAAATTCATAATTTTAAAACTTAATCATGACGAAAATTGTTCAGCCAAGTCCAGAAAATTCTTGGTGTACACAATAGGTCACGGAACCGTGACCTATTGTGTAATATAGGTCACGGGTCAATCTTGAACTCGACATCTCTCCTATTATTTTAATGATTCTTACCCTATAATTAAAAATGGAATAAAGGGAATCCTGTACACTGAAAGTGATATCAAACATCTTATCGTAAAATTTGAGTTGCTGACAGACAGATATGAATTCATCGAATTATCTTATTAACTAAAATATTGTACAAGATAATACAGTACACCGAGAGAAATATTCTATTGAAATTTTCCATATCGATATCTGGGACGAATAAGGTGTCAAACTTGCACTGACTAAGGTGCCAAATCAAAATTATACATTGGCGATTCAATGTATAATTTTGAATTACCTTCTTCACTGCAATTTTGAGTTGGCACTTTATTCGTCCTAGGTATCCATATTTACCTAATTGTTACGACAGTATGTACCGTGCAAAAAATATTTGATAGGTACGAATAGAAATGAATAGATTATTAAATAATGAATTCCTTAGTGGAAAGATTCCGAATTCACCATTTGAATTTCAATTCCATTCTATTCCGTTCTATTCCAGTAATTTATTAATGTTTCCCACGACCAGTTTTAAATTCTTTAAAAAGAATTCATTTGTGTTCAGTTACAAAATCTATATTCAAACTTACAATAGCGAATTCTTTTTTTCTATTCTTTTCAATTCCAGTTAGATTGACATTTTGAACAAGTTTACTTTGAATTCCGGAATTGGAATTCCGAACGATTTCTCGGTTTACTTTGTTCATCCAGTGAGTTTATATGTTCAGTGTCTCTTTTCAGGTTATCAGTATTGGAAGCCAATACTGAATCAGTAGCTTATTTTTCCCAGTGTATATGGCTGATCCCGGGCATTGAAAACAAAAGGGACGAGTTTTGGAGGTACATGATTTGCATCACGTGATCCACTGAAAGGTGGATGGAGGATTTTTCTCTTTGAGAAATTTAGAAGGAGGACAGGACTGTTGTCTCCCGAAAGGGGGAAAATGGAATCTGGTACCTTTTAGATTAATCAGAGAATGAAATGACAGTTGTTGGTTACTGAAATGTAGCTGCATTTTCTTTTCAGCTTTTTCTCTCTCTGCTTCATCGTGACCCGCGGAAATGAGTTTATTTGAATTGAGTTTTTTCTGTTGATTGATTTAAAGGAACGTATATTTTGTTTATATTAACTAAAATAACGTAACGTAATTGAAATTAAAAAGGTAAACAAGGAAAATATGGTATGTTATAAATATAGTTATAAGTTTTAGAAAATAAAGATAAAAAGATGAAAGTTAACTTTTCCTATGTTTTCCCTATCTTAGATAAGAGTAGCGATAAGTTAAGTTGGTAAAATTAATAATTAGCGGTAAAGTCGAATGTTACAATTGGTTGAACAATATACGTTATTAATTTATTACATAATGATTCAAAACATTACATCACATTCAAAACTAAATAAATACTAATTACGACAAACACATATAACGCAACTAATGTCGAACATAGAATCTTAAATAACGTTTCACTTTTTATCCTACTCAGTCTCATCAATAAAATTAAATCACAGTTCAATTTATAGGTAGCTTTGCAACTTATTACTATTCGTTTGATTAACGAAAACAAACATCAGAACTTTAACGTATACAAATACAATTTCTGTTTTATATCGGATCAACTTGTAGATAGAAACTCCACTTATTTCTTTTTTTAACTTATTATCGAATTCACCCAACACGTGAAGAATGTAAGAAAATAAAATTGCTGTAAAATTTGTCTTGTAACTAATAGACTTACAAATGTTACTAAAATTTTATCTTGCATTTTGACTTTTAATTTCTTTAATTTTTGAAGAAATTGGTAATCCCATTGCTTTCACTTTTTCTTCAATTTCAGCCGCACCTACACGTCTGGTTTCGAGTCGCTTGGTATAACATTCTGAAAAGTAATTACTAAATTGAAGGATATATTCATTCCATGGAACATAAACATATTATTTTCCACAAACTACTTGCCAAAGTCCATATTGTGAACTTCAAAACCAGTCAAGTATATAATTTTATCAGTAACTTTTCATAGTCAAATATCATGAAACATTTGTGGTATTGTTAACCCCTCATCGGTGTACTATAAAAATGTTATGCGATCGGTGTTCTGTAGAGGAGCGCCCCGCACTTACTTTAACATTAAAAACGTTCCAAAACACCAAATGAGGTTATTGACTAGCCTTGTCTTGTTAATATTTCTACATTAGTCTAGCTCGTTAGAAGCGTCTGACACAGGATACTATTATCCGTTTTATCTAAGTAAATAATTGTTATTTATGTAAGAATTTCGTACTGAAATGCAGTAAAAAATTAAATAAACAGCTATTAAAATTTTAAGATTGATATTGCATGGTTTACTAAATAAAATTCTATACAATGTTTGTAGGGTTAGGGTCGTCCTCATAAGAACACTGAAGAGGGGTTAAACATAAAAACGTTTAACGAAAGAATTATAAAGTACTTAATGTTTATACTTTATAATGAAATTTAAGAAAGAATAATTATTCAGTTATTTTGTCAAAATCATGGACTTGTTGGCCTGACACCAGCGATGCCAATTACCCTAGTAGAAATTTAAACGAGTTTCTGACGAGGCGCTTATAAGTTTTTCTAGTTGCCTGGCAAGTGCATTGTCAGGTATGTATCTGACTACTGTGTATGGCAAGGCCCTCAAGAGGCGAACTTCTGACAAGGCCCTAGCCAGAAACTTGCAAGCGCCTCGTAAGTGCCTAGAAATATAGCAACTAAAGTGGACTAGGCTCCAGCAATTTTCTACTTGTCTAGTTTTACTCAGAAGTGACTCGTGAGTAACTCACAAGGTTTTCTAGACAAGTTTGCCTAGTCACAGTCTTGCGAGGGTCTTGTAAAAACTAGATAACGCCTAGAGAAATTTCTACTTGGGTATGGTGAAAATTTCGACCTTCGACAAAGATGAAAACATGAACTGTTAATGCATGCGAGACATCGGCAGTTGGCATCGCCTAACACACGGACATAATGCGTTAAAATACACAATTACTTTTCATTAACTGGAATCGGTCTTCTTCTAAGCGAATTAGATTCTCTTGCCCATTTCTTCGCACTTTTGTTGGATCTAAACATCGAGTCTTCAGTTCTTCTTTGCTCCAATAGAAAGTTAATAACGATCTAATGAACACGTTATCATTTTGTTTGCTTAAGTGAACCCAAGCCTTTTTTGGGAAATACTTTTTAAGCCCCATGTATACCTAAACAGAAAAGAGTAATTTTTAGTTGAAGTTGTACATTAAACGTATGGTCAATTATTCAGCACTTTTGGACGACATAAGGTTAGTTCTCAGAAGCCGAAAATCAATTAAATCAAATTAGGCAAAACGTTAATGTTATCTGGTTTAAATTGATCTTATGTTCCATTTAATTTGTAATTTTCCAGTTTAAATCAACTAGAGCCTAAAACTTACAGGATTCAATTCTACCATGTAGAAAATTCGAGACTTGGCCGATGGTGACGCACGGCCAAGTGTTGGTCCAGTACTGGTGGCCCATAGTCGATAGTTACTGTAGGATACCGAAAACGTTTTTATTTCGATTCAGTCCACGCCGAGCACTTCATACGTAACCTCTGTTTTTCTCTCTTGTCTAATTTAATACCGCCAGTGTACCGCCGAATGAAATAAAAGTGTTCGCGTGTGGGATAGGAGGAACCGTCAGAGCGCGCGCGGCGTAGCAGACGCCCAAGTAAAAATTGTTCCCAGTTTCTAGAAAGGCTGAATCCAGCTTAACTATTTACTAGCTAGTAACTGCATAGTAATGTTACGCAGTAACTGAACAGGCACTAGCCATTTCAAGTATAACTATTGAGTGCCTAACCAGAAACTAGTTAATTCGAGCTTAACATGTTCCAACTATTTAGTTCCTAGATAGAACTGTCCAGTGTCTTGAGGGAACAATCCTGTACCTAGATGAAAACTGGACAATTAAACGAGACAAGTTTAATTAGTCAGTGCCTCGACAAAACTAGAGAAAACTGGTAAAAACTGGTCAAATTTTTACTTGGGTGACAGTGGTGGGGATACTGGACTGCTGTATAGGGACCAGGCGCTCGTGGCAAGCAAGAAGGCAGTGTTGGAGCGGGAAAACGAGTTGCTGCGGCGCGAACTGGCACTTCTGCGCGTGGGACAGCAGATGCACACTGTGAGTGAAACGCAGGTGAGCAGTGGACCGCGGAATCCGTCGGTAGTATGCGACGTGTTTGGGCAGAACACATCGAGCAGTACGGCGGGCGGAATTGGCAGCCGAGAGTGGAAAAGCGGCAGGTCGGAGATGGACATGGATGCCGTGTCGATCCAAATTGGCCGACAGCGACCTAACCTCGTCGGGATCGCAGAGATAATGCTGGGGTATTTTGAAGGCGAATCAGACAAATATGAGAATTGGTTGAAGATGTTAACTTTTCTTACAGAATCTTTTGGTTTAGATATTAAGCTGTCTAAAGTGTTGCTGAGTATGCGGCTGAAGGGGCGCGCACAGGTCTGGTTGCACTCGCGGGCCGAACATGTAACATGGCCGTTTGACAGGTTGTGTGCCGAGCTGAACACCATGTTTGCACATCGGCAGGGTAAATTGGTGGCCCGTAAGAAATTTCAGAAGCGGGTGTGGCGGTCATCGGAGAGCTTCCAGCAATATGCTTAATATGCAGTTCCTGCTTGAGCCCCCTTCTGAAAGGGGCCGCAACGTCCCCTTTCAGAAGGGGACGTTGCGGCCAATGGCGGTGCCGACGCACCAGCCAGCTAACAGGAATTCGAGGACGAATTTGCGGCACCAGGTCAGCGAGCGGGCTACCGGTCGAGCAGAGGCAACGCGCGGCGGTCTTCCTCAGCAGCAGCAACAACAGGCGAGCGAACGACGTATGGGTATGAGTCTGCGTACATTGTTTTTAGTATGGTAGTTTTGATCATGTCAAAGTCGACTGTCCTGAACGTAGGTGTTACATTTGTCATAAAAGCGGGCATATTGCGCAGCATTGTTCGCAGAAAAGAGTGACCAGTAGCGAGTCATGCGCGTTATAGGTTAGAGGACGGTAAATACGTAAAAGTGATAAATATAAATGGTGTTCGGGCGAAGGCCCTAGTTGATAGAGGCAGCGATATTTCCCTCGTGAAGAAGAGTATTATGACAAGCTAGGTTTAGGCGCAGTGACAGGAAAAAGGTTATGTTTCCGTGGAGTAGGTTCCGGTTTGATTCAAACGAGAGGTGAAACTGAGGTTAGGTTTGAATTGGACGATAACATATATTTAACGAAAGTGCAAATTGTACTTGATTGTTTAATGAAGAATGACTTGTTAGTAGGACTGAATTTTCTAAACATTTTAAAACACGGTAGAATGGCGTAGCGTAGGTGATAAAGTGACTATTAGACCAATATAATAGTAGCTATGACGAGGCAGTATCGGAGATTTGCAATATTAATGTAGAACCGGATCTAATTAAAGACGCGGTTAATGTAGAGTATGCGAGAAGTGACAGAGTGGAGCGAAAGTTACGGAACCTGATCAAGAGTTATGAGCTGAGTGGATCGGGAGATGTGAGTGTGGAATTGAAGATAGTTTTGCGATGTGATAGATCTTTGTATCAACCTGCGCGACGTTTGTCGGTGTATGAGCGATCGGTCGTAAATGAGCAGATAGAAGTGTGGTTAAGTCAGGACATTGTTAGGCCGTCGATCTCAGACTAGTCCTGTAGTTTTAATAAGGAGATAATTCGTGATTGCTATCCGCTTCCATTGATAGACGACCTACTGGATTCGCTACAGGGTGCGCGCGTATTTTCTACTCTCGATCTGAAAAACGGATTTTTCCACGTACCCGTCGAAGAGAGCAGTCGAAGATACACATCCTTTATAGTTCCCGATGGACAATATGAGTTTCTGAAAGCGCCTTTTGGGCTATGCAACTCACCATCAGTCTTTTCGCTTCATTAATGTAGTGTTTAAAGATTTGATTCGCGAAGGTGTAGTGCTAATTTATTTCGATGATTTGATTGTTCCATCGAAGGAGTGTGAGGAGGGTGTAGCAAGGTCGGAACGGGTGATGAGTGTG
Organism: Ceratoteleas bidentatus; assembly: GCA_022817645.1. Classification (NCBI taxonomy): domain Eukaryota; kingdom Metazoa; phylum Arthropoda; class Insecta; order Hymenoptera; family Scelionidae; genus Ceratoteleas; species Ceratoteleas bidentatus. The sequence goes on along the minus strand of JABFPB010001290.1, from coordinate 2,525 downwards.
GCTGCGGAAGCAGGGCTAAAATTTAAGTGGAAGGAATGTAAATTTCTATATACACGAATATGTGGGAACGATTATAGAGAATGGTTCGATTACACCGTCACCAGATAAGGTGAATGCAGTCTGTAATTTTGCGGAGGCAAAGACTGTGCGGCAGCTCCAAAGTTTCTTAGGTCTGACCGGATACTTTCGCAAGTATATTAGAGGTTACTCATCAATTGTTCGTCCGTTGACTGACTTGTTGCGCGAACATACGAAATTCGAGTTTGGGGCAGAACAACTGGAGATGTTTCATCGGCTGAGAACGAGCTTGATGCAGGAACCTGTACTAATGCTGTTTTGACCAGGCCTGGATACGGAGCTTCACACCGATGCATCGAAGTTTGGACTGGGGCCATATTGTTCCAACGAGATGCTTGTGAGGGCAAGCTGCATCCGATTTACTATGCGAGTAACAAAACTACACCAGAAGAGCAGCGATATACCAGCTGTGAGTTGGAGGTTTTGGCGATCCTTACGGCTGTGAAGAAATTGAGGGTCTACCTTCTCAGGAGTCCCTTCAAGCTGGTAACGGCTGCAAGGCGTTCACGATGACTCTCAGCAAGCGAGACCTGTGTGTGCGGGTGGCACGCTGGGCTTTTCTTTTAGAAGAGTTCGAGTTGACCGTAGAGCATAGGGCAGGCAGGGAGATGCCGCATGTGGACGCGCTTAGCAGGAATCCGGTAGCAGAGATGTTAGTGATCGAGCGGGACCAAGATGGATGGCTGGTACGGCTGAGGAAGGCGCAGAGGGAAGAAGAGCAGGTTCAGAGGATGGTCGAGGAGGTGGAACGGGACAACCAATTATCTTCTTAGAGGCGGACTTCTCTAAAATAACGACGCTGGAGACATCCGTCTGTTTGTACCTAAGTCACTGTGAACACACATTGTGCGTAGAGCGCACGAAAACGGACATTTTTCAGCCGGTAAGGTTGAAGCCATGGTGAGGAGAGACTACTGGGTCCCAAACCTCCGAGCAGTCCTTGAGAAAGTCCTACGAAATTGTGTAGATTGTATTCTAGCTGAGAAGAAATCGGGGAAAATGGAAGGCTGGCTTCGCCCGATAGATAAGGGGTCAGTGCCGGTGGATATGTTTCATACAGACCACCTGGCGCCGCTGGCGTCTACGCGGAAACACTACAAACACCTGTTTGTAGTGGTAGACGCATTCACTAAATTTAAGTGGCTCTACCCAACCCGATCAAGCGGGACAACGGAGGTCATCGATAAGCTGAAGAAACAGGCTGTAGTCTTCGGCAATCCACGGCGCGTGATCTCTGATCGAAGGACGGCGTTCACATCGAACGAATTCCAGTCTTATTGTCAGGACGAAGGGATTCAACACTATTCTATCACCACAGGCATCCCGAGGGTCCATGGCCAAGTAGAGAGGGTGAAGAGAAGTGTAATCCCTTTGTTGGCGAAGTTGTCCGAGGAGAAGCCGGACGAGTGGTACAAACACCTTGATGTTGCACAGCAGTGGCTCAGTTCAATCATTCACCAGAACCTAGGGGCAATGCCTTTTGAAGTACTGTTTGGCATAAAAAGGAAGCAGTTGGAGGGTACCGCTGAGGCTGTCGAGGAGGAGTTAGTTCGGGAGTTTCAGGACGACTGTGACGACATTCGCGAGAGAGCTGCAGAGCAAATCACCAGAATACAGCAAGAGAACAAGAGGAATTTCAACAAGAAACGTAAGGAGCCGAGCATGTTTCATGCAGGGGACTTGGTCGCAATCCGGCGCACTCAGTTTGGACCAGGGCTGAAATTGCGAATGAAATTCCTGGGTCCGCACGAGGTGGTGAGAAGCTTGGGCAAGGAACAATTCTCCATCTCCAAAGGTGTGCTGGATGACGAAGAGAGTCAAACCGTCCCCGAAGATGACGATGTAGCAGTTCATCACGATGAAGACGCAGCGGATCCTGACGATGACAACCGATAGTGAGGGCTCTCGAGGTGAAAGCCCTGTCAGGACGGCCGAATGTACGATACCGAAAATATGTTTATTTTGATTCGCTGCGTGAGTAGGGGGTTCGACCGATTATGCGGCATTGTCCACGGTGATAGCAAGTCAGTCCGCGCCGAGCACTTCATACGTAACCTCTGTTTTTCTCTCTTGTCTAATTTTATACCGCCGATGTACCGCCGAATGAAATAAAAGTGTTCGTTGTCGAAAATATATGTACCATCTCGTGCATTTTTCCATCCGGATCCCAGCCAAACAACATAACACTATTCATAACAAACCACAATACTGCCTTGGTACTTATTTACAGGCAAATTTGTATACCACCAGTGGTCCTACATCCGTCACAGTACTGGCGCGGAACTGACCTTCGGGATGGGTCCGTGAACCCGAATTTACATGCGCCGAATAGCATGTGGCGCGGAAAATACGTGGTGCCGAATCGATATGAAGCAGAATCTATGTAGCGCCGAATCGATATGAACTCGAATCGAATCGGCATCGAAACGACGTGGACTCAAAATAAC
>JABFPB010001289.1:0-26330 GCA_022817645.1 Ceratoteleas bidentatus | reverse complement strand
TTTTTGCAATATTTTCGATGGCCATTTTCTGAAATATGGTCTATTATTGTGTTTTGCTCCAAAATAAAAATTCCGGAGTGAAAGGGTTAACATTTTTTTTTATATTTTCAAAATTTTTCACACGTTTCAATTTGCCCCGACACTTCTCAAAATCCATTTAGAAATTAAACGCTACTTGTAAAGATAATTTAATACATTTTATTTCCTAAATTTTTCTTTGTTTATTTGAAATCAGTTTTATCTGCTCCAATGACTTAAAATGAGCAAAGTTTTCATCGCCTCTAAACTGAACATATTTCAAATTATTATTTTATACATCTAGTAATTTTTTTAAAGAGAATCCTTACATCCATTTTCAATGGTACATACTCTTACTTTTTCGATTATAAAATTTTCTTTGCACCACTCTTTGTACGGTTTTCCGGAAAGACTTGGCCCAACTTTCCCAAGTGTACACTTAAAAATAAGTAACAACAAACCGCTCGAACCTACCTTTTATTACATCATCGATCACAAAGTGCGTTCACGTCTAGGTCACCAGCCTCCCACCGACTTACCCCCTTTCTCCACTGCTCGAATTTTACCTCGATTCACTTTTGCGTGGCGCGTTGCGTGGCGCTCGACTCTGTTCACTTCGTTTTCATTCCCTCGCATCATAATTGATTAGCCCACGAAGTAACTTGCACCTTTTGTTCTATTTTCCCACGACGATGAGCAGAGCGCGCCGGCAGACGCGACTCGCGATTCATAATGCAATCATAATCCGAGATGTTCGATTCAAGTGCTTTTCGCGAAATTGTTCCGCGCGTCGCATCGGATCAGCGTGAAAGAGACCCGAGCGGAAAGTGGATACGATGTACGATTTTTGCGAAGAAAAAAAAATGGGCGAACAGAAGTTCGCTGTTGCGCGAAACGATTCGTCATTTGAACGCGCGAATTTATAACCTGCCCCGAAAAAAAGGAGACGGACTAATTCCGCGGTCGCCCGGGTAGTAATTCAGGGGTGTAACGCGACTGCCGGCGCTCGCATGTGAAATATCTACGAGCGACGAGGCCTGTGCAAGACCTCTGATTGTTCGACGGCAAGCTCGTTTCTCAAGATCATTATTTCATTTTGTTCCGCACGTCCTCGTAATTTCTCGGGCGGTCTTTTATTCGGCCGTTTCGGATTATCGCAGAATTATTCATTGGCAATAATGAAAAATGGAAGGTGCGAAATCAAACGATCGGGTTGTACAGAATGTCCTTGATATATATATCAATGGCTTTTCTGGAACTCATAAAATGTGAATGTTTCCGGCAGAAACACGGTTTTATTTTATTGTTCAAAAAATGGATTTGTTCGTTTATATTTAAGTATAAGTATAACAAAAGATATTTATTTCTAGTTTCAAATTACTAACAATTTAAAATTGTTGCAAAATAGATTCTGTCTTTCAAAAAGACAGTTCTTGAGTGAAACAGAGCTGCAATTAATGGATTAAAACTCTGTGAGATCTTAAGAAACTTCGCATTTTCTACGACAAAACCAATGCGGGCTTATACATTCATCACTTAAAACGTATTAACTTTAAATACGAATTAACGAGAAACTCGACGTAAAATATGCTAGCGTCACTTGACAACCACATTTCTCGTTCTACTTGACATAAGCTTCTTACTGTTCATACGAGAGCAATTCGGGCTCGTAATTTATTTAAAATGATTATCACTAATGAATGATTGTCAGTCCGCCGCGGAAAACGTACTAAAGGCTTTGGAAATGCCGCGCCTCGCGTCCCACCCTTCGCAAATAGTTTTCGACTAATCAGATGCGTTTGTCTCATTACGCGTTCAGCGTTCCGCTTGTTTATCGACTCGACTACGGACAAACACCGAACAAATCCGGGGGCGAGCCGCGAATCCCGACAATTAGCGAACTTCGATCGTATGTTCCGGTCAATTAATAACCAGGGGCTGTTTAAAAATAGCCCGTAAAAGTTGACACAGTCTCTAATTGGGTAACTCATCTTATTTCGACTGAGCGATCGATGCTGCTCTCGTTTCGAGGTAAAAAGGAAAAAAACTTGTCCACCGTTCGAACGGGAAAACTCATCGCACCTGTTCAGAATCGCGAAACTTTCGAAATCAAAATTTTACTTCGACAGTTTTATTCGCATCGCCCCCGAAATGCCGCACTTTTAGGAATACCTGTTCAACGTAAGCGGAATCGAGTTGTGTCTAGTGGAACTTCAATTCGCTATTTAACCCTTTCGATTTCGAACTATTTATATCAATGAATAATTCGGGATCGAAAGGGCTAAACTGTAATATAATGGGTTCCCATCGGTACTTCAAAGAAACGATGGGAACGAAAGGGTTAATAAGCGGATGTCATATTATGTTAAGGGCAAATTGGTTTTTTAATTAATAATTTATCCAAGTAATGTTTTCGCACAATTTTAAAACGATACGCCATTTTTTATATATAAACTATATAAAAAATATTAAAAGATATATTTTTACAAGAAAAAGTTATGTATTTGCAAATATAAGACTATACTTAAAGCTATAATTAAAAACGAAATTCCTTTAAACGGAATCTGGTGTTATCAAGTGAATTTTTTTAGGATAAATGGGTTTTGTCAAAAGGATGGTATTCTTTAGCGAATAATAACATTTCCAATAGTGTCGTCAACGGAAAAGCTTTAGTTTTATTAATTAGCGCAAATTGGCCGTCGGTCGTTCGATACGTAAGTGGCGACCCTTCTCGGCCGGTAATTGTCTTCGTTTCATCCTCAGCCGATTACTCCGTCCGTTAATTGTAATAACGGCGAATTAAAGTAAATGTGGCGAAATTACCTGAAATTGCATTAAATAAAACACAAAACACGCTCATAATCCTGCTAGGCTGCCACTATAATAACGACCGCAATCGCTGCAAGAGGTCTATCTAAATTGGAATTATTCCACCCAAAAGATTCCATTTGATAGCGCGCATCCGCTGTTATTTTTAATCGGAGATTTTAATTAACGTTACGCACTGCTCGACAATATGTTCGACGACGAGGTATCAGCTTATCCGTCTCTGAAAACGTGTCGATCATTAAACACGTGGATATAGGCGATCTGAGAACTTTTGCTATATACGTATCTATTTTTGTACATTTGTACCTATTCTGTCGAATAAAAACTCGGTTACGCAACGTAACACTATCAAACGAATTGCGTTCGCGCAATCCCCAATTTGCCGTACTTTCGAGCGTTTCCCGTCGTTTGACACGCGACTTTCTAAGATCGTTTCATGTGCGGGAAGTGCCTAATTGGTTTCACTGTGTATGTATGTGCATAGTGGTTTTTAAATTTTGAAAAAAAATAAGTCATGAAATGAAAAAATTAGATTGTTACGTTGAATGTATCAGGTTAAAAGTGCAATGTTAGAGTCGCGTGGGATCGTTTGCAGAAGACCGTAGGAAATGAAAAGGACAATTTTTGCTCCTGAAACACGAGCATTGTTATTGTACCATGCGGCTAGCATCGACCCGGAATCTTTAAATTATTAAATCTAGACTACTATCTTTTGTTATTCGTATTTACTCGAACAGTTATTTCGGTTAAATTGGTTCAAGAACGTATAGTTAAATTATCGGAGCAAATAATTATAAAGTTGATTTACAAAACAGAACAGCAGCAGTTAGGAACAGTTTCATGAATATGCAAAAAAGTATTTGATAGAAATGAATAGAAAAGAAATCGCCTCAATTTCGTATTCATTTTTAAACCTTTGGAATTTCATTAAACTACTTTAAATGCCAAAGCCGAATGAATGCCAATTAAGGAATTCAAACTATTTTTTTTAATTCCCATTATCACCAAATACAAAACATCTGTTTGATTGTAATTGAAATAAATAGATAATAATTCATCTTTTTTTGATGAATTGATGAATTTGATGCTTACAAAGCATATAATGATAAATAATTTTCCCCGTGTTTTCACCATAATTTAACATGGTGAAAATGACATATTTGATATTTATTTTTGTACTTGGCCAGAGAGACTACCGCGTCTTTTGGTCACTAATTTTTATTTCTTTCTATTCCAACAGCTACATAAATTCATAAATATTTCTTCATTGAATTTTCTTCATAAATGTTCTTTTGCGAAAGGCGATTTCGCTCTGCAACTTTGTGTACCAATAAGTTCCGGATAATTATCGAAACCATAAATAATGAAACCCGCTGAAGTACGATATTGATATAAACTTGAAACATGAGCCATTAATAATGCAATATTATATAAACTGCAGATTGTTCGTGAAGTTACTTTTGAACTAACCTGAACAATATTTTAATTTCGCGAAGTAATTCCACGACTGAAGCAAGACGAAAGGAACAAGCCGCCCTCTTCTGAAATCCATTACTAACGCTGCGAAGGGTATCGTAAAAATGTTACCATCATTCGACTGGAAATTGAAACGCTCTGAGTTAATTAGTTCGGTGTTTTCATTAAATATTTTAAAAGTCATTATTATTGTTATTTTCATTTTTTTGGTTGACATTTTCGTCTTCTACTCACCGTCGTCAAACATTTCACATAAAGGTTCTTGACGATTTTCCAATCGGTATCATAATTACTGTCGATTTCGCAATGACGTGCGTCGTAATTGGACCTCGCGTTTATCTGGATGCAATTTCCAATTGTTCTTACGCTTCGTTCTTGTTTAACAATTTCTTTCGCTGGCTCTCAGCGGTGCAATTATTGCAATTTTCACAACCAATTTTACCGACGAGAGAACGACTCTTTTCCGCTTCTGAGCGTTATTCAGCGTTATTATTTAGACGAGTGATCGGACTATTCATTTTTTGGATTTACAAAGATGCATCTGTATGTGTCGTATGAAAGCATTCGTGGTTGTTACAAATGAGCAATGCAGACATTTAATGTTATTTATTATCAAATCCGATTTCGCCAATTTTCGCCAGTCTCTTTGCGATAGCTATATTGACATTAATTTAGTTTGTTAACATTGCGCGTTTACAAAAACGTTATTACAACTTGATATAACGTTCTTTGAGCACTTTAATTTAATATTAAGAGCGCTCCTGAATTGTACGATAATCTATCTTCCTCGATAAAAAAGTAAATTTAAAAAGGGGAAAATCGACGTTGGACACTTGAAGGAGAAATTCGTTTCCCGTGTAACTAACTTTACAAAATAGCCTAGAGAAAGTCATTTTTCCAAACCCATTCCCGGATCCATCGCTTGAAGAATTAATTATACCGTGAAAAAAGATTAAATATTAATCGTCCTACAGGATTAACTTGCAATATTCTCTTCCTCGTTTCAATTTTCCGCGCACATCCCTTATTACGACAAATCCCCTCTTACATCGTCATCCTTTAAATTCATCATTTAAATTCCCAAATAGCAATCGATAATAATTTTTCCAGCGGCATTATTTCCGCCGGAAGATTACACGCGGCCAACTTCTTATTAGATTCCTTTCCGCGCTGAAAAATGTGTTTTTGTCTATTTCCTCGGCGATAGGAGCTTTTCGAAGTTCCATTCGGGGCCGCGCGCCCGGATTGAGAGCGTTTTCGTGTAGATGATAGAACTCTTCTCGTATTTCGTAAGCGTAATCCGCGAAAATTCATATAAGAGCACCCGGCACTTGCGGCGCTGCTTTGTTCCCGGCGAAATATTTACGGCACGTTTAAGTGAAACTTAAATTCGGCATTATTGCGGAAATTAAAAACGGGCTTTGGGGGCGCCGCCGCGGCGAAAACATTATCATTCCGGGGCGGAGGCAGGGAAGAAGAAACGCGAAATAAATTCGCAGATAAAGTTCGCTTACGGTATTATCTTATAAATTGTAGTAACGGCCAACGGGTATTAGACTCTTGTTCCGAATACATGCACGTTGCGCAGGCGAGGGTCCGCTTTTATAAGGAACGATATTTCATGCGACGCCTCACTTCATCGCATCCGAGTCATTGGAAGCGCGGTTTCGTCGAGATATTTGTTTCGGCCAATTTATCGCTTTTATTGAATGCACCAATGACGATGCTTTATATTGAATGCAGATTTTTTCGAACGATAAAATGATTGATGGAGAAATGAGGGGTCGTTGTGAGGAATTCAGCGTTTCCGAAGGCGAGACGAGAATAGTTTATGGTGATATTAATGTGAACCAGCAGTGATTAATTCTAAGCTTGCGGCGGAAGAGAGTGAGGTTACGTGTGAATGAATTTTTGACGGGTTTAATTTTCAGTGAAATCGCTTAATTATAATCAGATTTTCCGCTTGAGGTGATGACGAGAAGAGATAAAAAGTGTGGTTTCTGAAAAGGTTTTGAATTAAAAGATGCTTGATATTCTATTTCTGTTAATTCGAATTATTTAAAAATGTGTACACTTTTTATGATAAATTAATTCCAACGTCACACTATTTCCATTTGTCTTTGGCAAATTCTGCCAATCCCGCCGATAACGGCCCTTTTGAATTTGCCGCGGACAGTCGATATCTCTGCGAAACATAGTAACTCGTTTTCCTGGCGACCCCAACTTCTTAATGCGACGCAATTCAATTAATCTAATTACCGATAATAACATTCAAACTAATTGTTTTGCCGCGTTAAGAAGCTTAAACTGCATTACATCTTCGCAATTTCCTAGCAGAATTCTCGAGGCTGGGTCGAGTTTGGATTCACCTATTGTTCGCCAACAAGCACACCGGTGAAAAGAGCGCTGACTGCAGTACACACTGCCGACGTTAAATAAATAATTCATTCTTGCCTAGGCGGCCGAAATCGGTTTGGGGAATGGTGGAAGAGAACACGGCGGCGCCATCGTTCACGCGATTTTAGGCGCGCGTCTACAAAACCGGTGCCGGTCACAATTTTGTCTAAAAACGCTCTTGCATTTGACAAGCTAGATAAAAACGTTAGCAGTGCATCTGTCTATCAACAGCTTTTTTTCGCTTAATTCGCGAGCTACTCGTACATCGGAATTTCGAACCATTTTTAGCTTACGTCAGCGTGTGTCTGTCAACCGGGGAGACGTTTATCGTGGATTTTCACCATCGCTTGTTTTAACGCTGCGTCGGGTGCTACAGTCATTTTGACGCTTAATCTCTCACTTTATTGTTTAAAGACAGTTATAATTGTCAGTCATTGAGTTCTAAATCGTTGTAATACATTTAAAAAAAGAAACAAAATGGTCTATTTACGATAGGTGTTATGCTTACCCAGTTATCCATAACCTTCGCGAAAGTGAAAAAATGTTAACGAGGGAAGTAAAACTTTATATTACGTCCCTCCACGGAGAAAAAAGATTGTGTTACTGCGACCAAATGATTTGGTTGAAGCAATTTAGTGGTGTTAACCAAATATTTGGTAGGAGCAACCAAACGTTTTAGTTAGGTTTGGTCAGCTTCATCAGGCACGGCCGTCGTCGACAACCAAATACATTTATTTGTCCATTTTTGGTTACTTCAACCAAATAATTTGGTTGCTGCAACTAAATCATTTGGTTCCTTCAACCAAAATATTTGGTTGCTATAACCAAATCATTTGGTAGGCTAAAAATTAACCAAATTATTTGGTTGTCACAACTAAAATTTGGTTTTGCCACAACCAAACATTTTTCTCCGTGTTGACGTTTCTGAATAGAGGTTAAAGGGGAAAAAGTTGCGAATTTCGGTCCGACAGGCAATTATCTCCCTCCCATCTCGGTTTGAAAGTTCACTTTTTTCGGCGCACAGCATGAAAAATATCATATGCGACATGGGCCGAAAGTTGATGATACCTGACGTGTGTTTTTCAGCCTTTGGCTTCACCTAAAAATCCACTCGCCGGGAATCATCAATTTTCGGTCCTTGTTGCATAATATACTGTACCAGGGATGGAGTCACAGGGATTGTTTATGACAAAATATTTTTGATCGTCCCGGAACTTTTGGTACACCCTGAATACCAATATTCTTATGAATCGTTTATAAATATGACAAATCATTTAATGTTACATCTAAATGAATTTATCCTTTAATATACTTTGGAATAATACGTACAATATTTACCTTGTTTATTCACAGATCGAATTATACAATAATATAAAAATAGCAATAACAGTAAAAATATAGAATAATTGTTCTATCATATTACATACTGATGTACAGAAAAAATATATCAACAACGAGTAGGTGAAATTGTATGAGCCTATAGAATCAAAATAAAATGGCGTATATAATTCATCATTAATCAATATTGAAGTTTTACTATTGGTATACAACATTTTTGGATTGCTGTCAAAAGTATCATTCTATTCTGAGATTTATATGGCAAGTTATGCGCAGCAAAGGTGTGGCCTTGCGATGTGCTAAAGAAGTCTGTGAAATTAAAGTTATGGTAAACTTATCTGCCCGAAAGTTTTGGTATTAATTATTCTACATTGTTCATATTAAAAGTCGCCCAAGGAAAATAAATTTCGTTCTGCTCTTTTGCGGCGTTGCCGAAAGCCCGATTTCCGATCATTTATATACATTGATCATTCGATATATTCACCCGAAGAAACATATGTTTTGATTCTGTTTTTAATCACCAAAGCGTCGGCGAGCCAATATTCGACCCATTTCGCTTCATTTTATTATCTAGTCTAAATATTAATGTAATCTGAAACAGTGCGTCACTCAACGAATATTATTTCCAATATTTCATCGTAAGCGCCATTGCCGTTGAAAAATGCGCGCGTTTCTTAAGCTTTTCATTGGTGTTTTCTTCAAAACGGCCATTGTGTTTCTACTTATACCTAACGAAATATCCCACTTAAGTCAAATAAATTTGAGGAAGCCAGCTAAATATTCATTTCGAAGAATCAAAGATCACAGTTAACTTGAAGACTTTTCCGCACAATAAACACTTTTATTGTCGTCAGAATGTCTTTCGTACGATGTGTTTGACACTTTCTTCTTCTTGCGTCATTTGGAATTTTTCGTGAATAAATACCACAAATAACAAAATTATCGAGAATGTATAAAAAAATTTTTAGAACTGACTACATAATTCATTGTAATCTGTAATTAACATATTCTGATTATTTCCGGATATCTGCATTTAAAATGCTAATTGGATTTCACGAATATTTATTAACATTTGTTTTCAATTTATTATTCCAGTAGTTAATCAATTAACTGTGTTTGCAAACAAGTACCATCAATTATTCTTACGTTATTGAGTACCTCGATTCGCGTACGAAAACTGTTAATACTTGGACGAAAAATTGGCGCGAGAGACGCCTGTACGAATGAAAGTTGATAGTTAATTTATTTTCTTCTGGACTAACAATGTTAAACTGTTCTCCCGGGGAACATCTGTAACGAATAATTTTAGATTAAAATTTATGGTGAAAGGAGTTGCAATAAACACAGTATGTACCTCCATACTGTGTTTATTATAAACACCACAAAATCCAGAAAAGCAGAGGAAAGTGTAATAAAAATGTTAGTGAATGTAAACATTGAAAACATCCTTATGTAAAAGTAACGTAAACAATTGACCTATGAATTGTGGGAAATATATCAGGTTATATACTATTTTTTGAAAATGTTAGACACGTAAAGTAGAAAGAATATGATAAAGTACATATAACAAGATGGAATGAACACAAGTTGTTCAGATATTAGTACAATGGATCCCTGAATGTATACACTGAGAGAAAATTCTAGTAACTATTACTATTTTTTTTGTAACCGTTACTAGAAAAATGTGACAAAACGCATTTTGTCTTCTTTAATAAAGTTTTTGTAAATGTTACCAAAAACTTCGTATAAGTCATTCCGGAGTTTTGATAGGAATTATTATATTAATTACAAAAATTCTAGTGAAGAATGCAAAAAGCGTTTTGTCACATATTTCCCAAGAAATTTCTCTCATTGTACACTATAAACGTAAGTTTTTTTACCTATACCAAAGGTTTAAAAATAAAACATCTAATAAAACTCTAGTTTTAGTCTAAAACTTTTAGAGTATAGTTTCTCCAAAATGCTTCTTAAGATTTGAATTAAAATAGCGATCATTTACATTTTTTGTACTTGGCTATGTACATTACTATGTCTTAATGTAATTGAAATAAAGAATCGATCTTTGTATAAATAATTACTAACTATCGTGTGTAGAAACAATTCATATGATTAATGTAACGAATTCCTGCTAAAAGACCATATACTAAAATGTTTAAATAAGGAAGCTTAAATGTAGAAACTATATTAAATACATGTTTAAATACGAGAAAATCTCTCAATATCGCACACTGCATATTGCGTTAAAATAATGTGAGATCTATTGTTAACCTCATAATATAATTCTAACTCGTACATTTTTCATGTGAATGCATTAAACAAGTGTCAGGAAGTATTCATTAAGTATTAGTAACTATTTATTTATTAAATTTATATAAGTATTTTTAATACACTTTAATACAATAGAGTTTATTTATATTGATAATTTAGCAGAAATTGAAAATCTTGGATTTATATAAAAAAGAGTGCATTTTTTTACACCCGGAGAAATAAACTAGTATTAACAGTCTAGATTATAACCTACTCTGTTTAGAAGATAACTGTATATTGAGTTATGCTTTTTAACATGCATAACTCACTGTACATTTATGAATGTTAAAAGTCCTACTGTACTTTTAACATTCATGACTGTACACTGAGAAAACCAATTCGTAAAAAGGTACAACATCTATCGTAACTTTTACGATATATATCGTAAAATGGACGCATTTTATTCGTAAATCACTGCGAATTAAGTTTCTCAGAAATTGAGCTGATCTCAATGCATTGTAAAATACGTAAAGTTTTACGAATTTTTTTAACCGGCTTGTCTGTATTTTTATCAGTCCATTTCTTTGGTGTAAATCATCGTCATTTTATTCATCGTCTGAAAACATCTTTTACACAAAAAAATGTCCTTCTAGGCTCTCAGAGGTAAATAATAAAAATTTATTTACAGAATTTCAGGAAACATCTCCTAGATGATAACCCGTTACCATAACTTAAAACATTACCATTTCCCTACCAGAGGAAGTAACTTTTTATTCGCATATTCTCGAATCATTTCCTTACCTTTAGCGCGCACATGGAGTTAATATATCATACGATTATTTCAGCATCAGCGTACAGAAATACGCACGCAAAACGCAGAATGTCCTCTGCTGAAAATTGATATATATATGAATTCGTATATTCGCATATGTATTCCAAGCACAATATCCTCGACAAATTGTGTTTATAGGAATAGTGAAATGTATACATCCCGGGGGAAATATAGACCTTTAGTCTGCAGTAGTTGGATTGCGCCTGTGGAGATACGCCGCCACTAAAAAGATCAATACGCCATCCTCCTCGTTGTTCGCAGGAATCTAGATGGTGCCATTGTAGATACGCCAGCTGTTTGCAAACGAAACGCGCACTTGCCAAAACGATATCCCCATCGATGGCGTATGCGAATCCACGGATTACACGTCCGAACTAGTGGTCGCGTTAATAAGCAGCTCGCAGTAGATGCCGGCGTCCCTGCAATATCGTCCATTGTGCGCTCGGCAATGCAGGGCACGAAGTATAAACATGTTTATAAATTACGATTCGTTCCGCGGGTTTGCCGGACGAGACCACGGTCTTACTAAGACGACGTTCTTTTGATTGCTTTCCTATTTCGCCCGGACTTCCTCGTCTCCGACGCTTTTGACTAATACTGAAAATTGTGTTATCACGTGTAGACGAAATTATTTTTTTCGCAGTTTATCACGCGGATTAAAACGCTATTCGCTTCATCTACAATAGGAACACACATGGTGCATTGCAAATCTGTGCAATCAAGAAACTTAAATCATACGATTCATCTATATTCCTGCAGTGATATTAAGAAAGGCAACGGTTTACATAATAAGATTCACGAAATGGGCTGAAGTTTTATTCCCGACAAATAATAAAATGCAATTAGTTCTGGGGTGTTCCGAAGATCTTCGGGGTTTAGAACTTTTTCTTCGCACCCTATGCGGTTTTCGTGAAATAAATAAGTGCACTTAAATTACAGTTCCGTTGCAAGCCAAGATGTTTTGTATTCGAGAATTATTGCAGGTTGCAACTATCAACCCTTTAACTACTCCGTGCAAATTATTAAGTAATTCCGCAATCTTGCTTTGCTCTTACTTTCAAGTTAGGGAATGATTATTATCTGATAAGATGGCGAGAAGTAGACATTTACAAAGTAATTGTTGAATACGAATGAACATAATTTTTGTAACAATCCTTGATATTTTGCGTTGATATTTTGTAATGTTCACGAATCATGTCCAGACAGAACATAGGTGTTCCGACCCCAATAGAACAAAATATATAAAAACGTATATTATACGTATATTAGATGAACATTTACACCTTATACATATAATATATATAATTTATATATTTAATAGATATTGGTTCTATTAGGGGAGCGTTGAAGTGTCGTCTACTGAAGGTTAGATTAACATTTACACTGAGAAAAATTTTAGTCGTTTTTAGTAGATCCAACTACAACGTGAGTTGAAACTATCAGACTACAACTATCGGACCGTAGTTAAATCAATTACATTTCGGAGCTAATGTAACTACGATCCGATATTTACCCCCGTTTCAACTCCCGTTTCAACTCCCGACCGTCGTCACATCAACTCCAAAATATCGGAGTTGGAACAACTACCATTCGTAGTAGAATCAACTTAAAATGGAGTTGTAACTCCTAACTGTAGTTGATATGGCTATATTTTATGTTGAATGGACTATTTAACTACGAATCGTAGTTGTGCGTACTACATAAAACTAAAAATTGGAGTTGAAATAACTTTTACTTCCTTTTAACTACAGTTTTTAATTGTTCCATATCCCACAATTTTTCTCAGTATAGAAAACTACAACGTTTACAAAATTATGCTCATAACATTACGCTCACGTATGTTCTGCCTGGGTGACAAATTTTATTCGGCATCGATTATTAGGCCATGTACAATTCTGGCGCTCCGATAGGTACAGTTAAACAAATTAGTGAATATTTCGTCTTGATAACGACTCAAGGTCATTTGTTAAATCCACTGAGCGCGTAATAATCCGTGAAATAATCTCGTCCGCTATGCTTTCGTAAATTCTAGATTTGCAAGCATTAGTTTAATACCCCTTTATCAAAAGTACAGACGATATACATGTGTGATTTCCCTATCCAAATTCCTACTTTATCGTGCCGAAAATTACTGAGAATGAACTTTGCACATCACTAAAACTTAAAATTTCAATCACATACGTGAAATTCAAAATATTCACGAACCACATAAAATAAAATAAAAATTGCGTTAATAGAACAACGTAACTAAATAATCTGATTGAATAATTCCACTTTTAATTATTTATTAACTACAGAATACCACGGAAACTGTATCTTATCAGCGAGCATAAAATGCGATGTAAAGATGAATTAAGATATTCGTTTTCGTGAGATATTACTTTTATCCAACACATTTATTTTGGAATGTGTAACATCACGTCCCAATAACGCAACCTATCATGTATCGTCAAACCATAAGTTATTTTTTGTCGTATAATCTGCATTTCCGTGGCGTTTCCTCCACCAACGAAAGTCGATGTATTTGTCGATAAGAAACATATTCCCTCACAGGAATTTGTCTCGAAAATATGTACGCACGCAACTTGTTTGTCCACGCTTCGAACAATTACGTCTGCAATTAGAGATAACTTATTTTGAAGTCAATAAAATCATTACTCGGAGTGAAAAAATTGATTCGCATTTTTTCAACTATCAAATTACTTGTAATTTAACGATTTTGTAGTCGACGTTAACGGTTACGTTTCGTCGTCTAGTATAGATTTCAGCTGTGCGAATATTTCTCAAAGTTAACCCTGCTACTCTTTGAAGCATAATGTTTGAAGTAGCTTTATAAATTTGAAGATCATTAGACTTTATTAAATTGTCATGCATGATTGTGTTTTACACTATTAATCTTTTTGCTAATAGCCATTAATCAAATAGTAAATTGAAAAGGTGTTAATGAAATTGAATCTTCATGCTCGACTGCATTTAACGGATTATGGAAAACAAGTTGGCATCCGCGCAAAAACGAATCGCAAAAATACATATGTATACGAATTTTATGTTACCCTCAAACGAGTTGTTCGACGGATGTCGATTATATAAAATGCTACTTGTTTTTTCGAAAGAAAACTGTCGCAATTTGTTAAATGCGTCACTCAAAATATATTCTTCATCAAACGTGACAAAAAGTGGAGCTTTTTAATTTTTTGCCTATTGTCTCGAAACCGTTGGTCACTCGTTTCACTGATAAGTATGCGTAAACGATCGCTTTTTCACTCCGTAAGTAGATTTGTGCGTCCATAAAAATGTCCCCGGAACGTTTGA
Source organism: Ceratoteleas bidentatus (assembly GCA_022817645.1). Taxonomy (NCBI): domain Eukaryota; kingdom Metazoa; phylum Arthropoda; class Insecta; order Hymenoptera; family Scelionidae; genus Ceratoteleas; species Ceratoteleas bidentatus. Next base: position 11,881 of record JABFPB010001289.1, on the reverse strand, counting down.
AATATTCAAAGATAAATTATTTCGCGAAAGGCCTATGCAAATGCTGATTCACTGCCACCTTTTAGCCGCAAACGAACTCAGTCTTTCACGAAACACCACTTTTTATTTGTCACTTGGTCCAAGTTTTTGAAGAACACTGACTGACTAACATGAACTACGATTTTATCATTCGAAATAAGTCTCGGACATTTTCGTCTAGGAGAAAGTAGAGGGGTAAATCTATGACAAAACTTAAAGTAAAAAAGTGAAATTTTTATGATCGCCGGTAAAGGATGCTGCGTCGAGTCATACGGTTTCACTGAGAAAAATGTGCCTTTGCACCAAGAGAAATTTTTATGAAATTCGACTAGCGATAGAAAAGAATTCAATTCTTACAACGAAATTTAAACTGTAATTTCACTTTTTTACCTTTTAGTCGTAATGTTGAAAGCAACTTCACTCGTCACATTTTCTCATTTGTCTTTGAAGATGATTTCTAGTTTAGGGATTCTATCTGTATGAATACTGTAATTTCCAGAAAATGTACTGAAAACGTGGCTTAGGTTGCAATGTGTATTAGAAGTTTTTTGTGAAGTGTACCTACCTGTGACGATAACTCGAACAAAAATTGCACGCGATACGAAAAAAACCTTTCGATTTTTTTATGTAGACACGATTCCGAAGAACAGGTCAACCGTAATAAGTTAGTCTGTCTATCTAGCGACCTATCTCGGAACATGGTCACATATAGTACTTGGAATAAACCTTTCAAGAAAATATAAAAAACATAATTTCGTATTTTTACAAATAGTTGTAACATATAAAGTTCATATGACTTCTTAAGAATTTTATGCGTTGTTTTAAGTGAAAAATTACATTTCAGTTTTTTATATCATATCATATTTTTGTAACAGTTATATAAAAATGTTTCGAATTACATTGACAAATTTAATCGTCGAAATGAAAAAAATAGTATCCATATTTGCAATTGTTCAATAAGTGTAAGCAAAGATTAATCAACATCAAACTATTCGTAAAAGTGACATTTAATGTCGCATGTAAAATACCAAAGTCACATTTAAAGACGCATTTAATTCGTAATTCCCGATAAATTCGATGGAACTCCGAGTAACAATAAGAGTAAAACATTTTAGTGTTGCTGCGTGTCGGTATACATCGCGTATAAAATACCAGTAAATCTCCAAAGTCTTATAATTTCACGTTGAGACAATTTTTTATACTAAGATTACCTCTAGTGCCTGTTATGCCTATAATAAATTATGCTGTCGTGTTAGCTGACTATGTGTTTACAGTATCACGTTGGCTCGATGCTAACCACAATTCTACTTCTAGTGTACATTTATAGTTTTATTGGCACTTTCTGTTTCTATATGTGAAGACGTGTATGCTCCATAAGAATTTAACCAAGGAATCATTGCTATCACACATAAATAGATACCAGATTCTACAAACATGCTATTGTGTTTGGAACGTTTAAATAGATTTACACGAATTGTTTATATTGATCTATTTGTATGTATTAATGAAAACTAATATTATGTAAGCCCCAAAGAAATTCAACATATCCCTTTTTAGAGAAGTTTATGATGTATATAAGTTTCCGATTTAAACTATTATAAATTCATTATTAAATGTAATAATTTCCTATAATTATAATAATTTTATATACGCATATTTTCGAATGAAATCGATTAAAATGATTTTTAAATATATGATAAAAAGCAATAACTGAATATTTTGTTCCATGTTGTGCACTGCATATTAACAATGTCATCAAATGACGGTCTTGTTATCATTTCCGAGCTCCTTCACTGGGATATTATCTTATCTGCGTCACGCCTGTTACATTATCGTTTTCGTGATCGTCGTCTTGGTCTATACTTATATTACAAATTTCCGCCGGCGGATCAATCTCGAATGCGATATTGTTGCGGACAAAAGTGCCGATTTACGATACCGCCTCAGGTTACGTACGTAACAGCATGCACAATTTACTCGACAGCTAGACGATTTCTACAACCTTTTCGTATCAACCACCTCTTGTCGCTTTGTTTTCGCAATGCATTCGGTGTCATTATTTGTCGTTTCACTTCTGACTAGGGATAACGTTCCGCGCATATTAAAATAGTCCAGCATCTGGAGCCTTGAAACTTCACGACGGCGCCATATTTCTTGGACCAAAGGAAAAGTTAAAAAGTACCGATGTAATGGAGTATTTGTATATTAAAGGCTCGGGAAATGTAATTGAAATTCGAAGAAATAGTTTGGGAAAATATTTCTTTGAAGTAGTTTCATTCTACCATCTAGAGTGGAATTCCAAAAATTTGCATCCTTTATACAATTTGATTTAGAATGTCGGTCTTTTCGGTTGACAGTGTTCGCGATGCAAGAATATTCTTACATTTATAATATAAAAAAATATAGTTTTGAAATAACGACAATTTACAACGACATAAAGATCTGTTTCTAACTTCCGATTGTCAGTTTGCTTACACTGAGAAAAATGCAAGTCTGCAACCATTGCAGTGCAGACTGTAATGGCAACAGTCTAGACTGTAAAAGTTTCATGAATTTCCAGTTATGAATTTGAAGGGAATGGTTATGTTTATATTTTCAAAACATTTACAATTAACATAAAATTATCAAAAAATAAAGGAGTTTATTTTTTATTTATATTTTACAACAATCCTAACCTTAAAAGCGTTACCGTCTGGAACGGTAAGATGTTTACAGTCTAAACTGTTGCTATTACAGTCTGCATTGCAATGGTTGCAATTCATTCTTCTCAGTGCACTCGTGATAAAATCATATAACAATTCGCAATCAAATAATGTTATCATTATTATCAGATATTATTGGGATTTTGGAAACTGCAATTTACTAAGTAGAGCATCTATTCCTAACATATTTACCTAAATATTCAACCGTGATGTTCACAATAATACGGCAGCGGTACTGCCGTTTTAATGTTCTAAAACGGCGGAACCGCTGCGGTACTATTGCGAACATCATGGTTGACTGGGTAAAGACTTGTCGCAGAGATAAATGTGGTTACACTGAGAAAACTAAGTGGTAAAAGTTACCACTTTAGTTGTACAAGACACTATTATAATGGTATCTATAACATTTTTTTATGAAAAAGCGTCGATGAGACCGCGATAACACACGCCTTATAAGGCATCATTATTATGGCATCGTTATGCCCTTATAATTCTACTTGGCAAGACTGCAATTAGGCCTTGATTGGGAAGCCTTACAAGGAGTGCTTTGTTAGGCCCCAACCTGTACCTTGCGTTACATCATTGCAGAGCCCTGCTTAGGCGTTCCTTGTAATGCCCTTTATATGTAATCAGGCTTCATCATAATGGCCTTACATTAGCCCGATTACAATTTTTACTAGGGTATTCACGGAGAGAAATCACGTTTAAAATTTTAAAAGTAAATTTATTGAAGTTCAGTATAGTACTGAACTTCAATAGTTTCGGTGTATTTACCTTAACCTAACACTACCGCCCAGAAATCATAGTATACGTTGGCATTTTTACAACGTGATTTTTCTGCATGTAGTGGTATCTCGAACAACTAAAGTGGTAACTTTTACCGTTTAGTTTTCTCAGTGTAATTAAACAAATGAAAGTGCACTGATTGCACTTTCATTTGTTTAAAATGAAGAAAAAAACAACTCCTTCAACTGTTTTTGTTTCTCCTTGTAATTGGTATTTAGAAATTGTAACAGGTATTTAGAAATGTTATTAGCAATAGACATTCTACTTTGTAAATTTCTGTTAAAAAATCCCAATAATTCGTAATTGCATTACTCTATTGGGAATTATTAGAAGATTTTAACACGGATCGTTTTAATTCCTAGCTCCGAGAATGCAATACAGAGATACAAAATGAATTCAGTTTTTGAAAAAAAAATTGTCATTGTCTGCTTTTCAGCTGACATGTATGTGTCGCCTTCGGTTGTCAGTCAATTTTAACTACAGTTTATTGGTACCAGTGGGACATAATGTCATTTACGGTAAGCCCGTCACCTATTCAATTAACGTTTCATGGCCAAATACTTCAGTGTCTCATGCTTGTTCTCAGTCCATTAATTCCTAGCGTCTCGTCCGCTACAATGAACTGCCAATTACGACCTTAGCTGGTAACCGTAATTTAGAATTGCTAATAAAGCCGCTAGTGAAATTACGTAACTCATTCAAAAGTCGCAAAAGCGATTTCGAGAGAGTGAAACAAACTTTGCTATGTATTTATGTAAACATTCCAACAAAGGTCCATGATTTATAAATCATTGAACCTCCATATTTTGTATCTAGAATCCAGCTCGAGGCGTAATCAAGACGGTGTCTTAACACCTGATAATTGTGATTTTTTGCTGTTATTATGTTATTATGGCAGTAAAAAAATGTTTGACAAACCCAGAATTTCGATTTAGGCGAACCTACCTCAGTTATGGCCAGCAATCATGATATGCATATTGATGTTGTATGAATATCATTTATATGAATATCTCAGTTGCAACAGAAACTCACTATTTTACTTCCAAACGACAAAGAAGGCCAGGCAGAAACACTGTCTCCATTTGTACCATTTTTCATCCAAGGTGATTTTACTAGCAAGGAAAACTATAGCAACTTCCTCTGCACTTTTCAATCAGCATACAACATAATCCAGTAAGAATACACAAATGACGGAATTTGTGCATTAAAAAGACCGCAAAGTAAACCGAACTTATCTCTCTTCATAGCATCTTACAGCAACACATCCCTACACTCTGACACCCCAGTTTATCAACCACGTAATGTCTACATCCCGATCGATTGAATCTTCCATCGTCCGCGGCGAATTCCACCGCACACACATATTTTAACGCGGGAAAAAAAGAAGAGTTGCAGCAGGGAAGGGTTACGATGCGTGGTCATTACGAAGCTGAGAAACGACTGTTGATACAATATTATTAATGTTCTTCCGCAATTACTGCCATTCAGCACATTACGGCGCGTTTCTCCTTGGGTATCATTACTTCCCATACGCGAAGAGCCAGTGATTTGCAGTCGGCGTTGACTCGGTGATAACAATAAGAAAGCGGCGTATTTCGACGAGTAAGAACTCCGCACCCTCTTTGCAGGCAGCTGTATTTTTCGGTCAAGGGCCTCGAGGGAGTCGGCCCCTCCAGCGCCCGGGTTCAACCCTTGGCGCTGGCTGAGTCTCCTCCACCCTTTGCCTTGTTCGTCGCTCCACGTCGAGGAACCAATAAGTACAGGCCGTGGCGAAAGTACGAAAAACGCGCGGCCCTGAACAAAGAAGCCGAATGAATCGAAGATGGATACACCGGTCTCGGGGGTCAAGACACGCCGCCAACCCTCCGACGTTGCATTAATATTTCAGTCGCGTGTTTGCATCGCCGGTGGCGTACCTTAAAAGACCTGGGACGTCCCTCGACCGGAATTATATCGGAGAGAAAACCATGAGCTTAACGTTATTTATCAAGTAGACATACGTTTTCGCTCAGCGGGCTTCAACAGCTCCAGAAACATCAAAGGGCTGCTCGCATTCTCGTATCAACAGTTATTCGTCAGCCGAGTCGGTATCGTGCATTTTGCAATTCAAAAAGGATAAATCACCGAGATAATCGCGCGAGCGTTTCAGGGCAGACCTATGTCAGGGATAGTTAGAGCACGATTTACGAGTTCTTGGCTGATTACTCGATAAGTAATCGTCTGGCACGGGAAACGTGTTGGAATTGTTTACTGCAGTTCGTCCAAGTTGCATCCGCAAGTTGTTACCAAATTACACATGGTTTGCGAAAGCTGTGAAATAATAAAGCAATAAATTCTCCGATACTCGAATGAGTTATTGTTTGATTCGTATGAATTTATTTAGAAATTACACTGTAATTTGTAATCTATTAATTATAGTTATTACGCATTTTCCATACTTAAGAACTGCGCGTTGTCTAAAGGCCGCGAGCGTTAATATATTTGCGGTTGGGAGGTAAGTCGGTATCTGCGCGATTATGCGAGTGCAATAACACTTTAGCCATCAGCAGTTTCGAGCAATAGGCCAACACCGAGTCGGAACAAGAAAAACGCCGTCCACGAAAGTTAACGCTGGTATAAGAAATTAGATGGAGCGCTTCTAGATTGTGTGTAAGTAGTGCGGCTATAGATAAGCGATAATACCTTTTTCTCCGGCGATGCTAAGTAGACAAATGTTCGCCTCCATGCTTTTACGCTTATTAGGTACGCTGCCTCTTGCTACTCGCGGCTGTTCGAACTCGCGCCAGTGCGCGTACTTCGTGAAATATACATGATTGGTGGGTGAACTTAAGTTTTCCGATAACGATTGCTTATTTAATAACATGTGCGCATTCGACGGGTCTACTACCCATTTGTGATAAGGCGAAGAAAAACCACCGCCAAGCTGACTACCGTATAACTCATCTTCGGCTAATTAAAATATCTGGCCGTGGAATGGGCTACCCTATGCGCAGGAAATGGATGAAGTATTTTTTAATTAACATTTCTATTCTATTTTTTGTAGTGCGCAGAACGAGTTCTTAGCTCTGCAGGATCAATTTATTTACACCCGATGACTAAAAATAGTAGAACAATAAAACTATGAATTAGAAAGTTGATTCTCACGGAAGTCCAGGGCGTGAATTGTGAAATATATGGTTTTTCAAATAGAACATTGTCTTGGATTTTAATGTGTGTTCGAAGAAAAGAGGTCGCTTGTTTTTTCGTTTTTGTAGGAATGTTCTCGTACAGTTTCTGCAGTATTAAATAGTCTGATTAATGTTGATGAAATGTAATTAGAAAGAAAATCCGGGTGAATGTACGAATGCGAGTTTCAAGACCGAAAAATAACGGACATGAACAACACGGAAATAGCGGCAAAATTATAGTGTTAAGCATTACGTATGTATTCTGGTTGGAACATTTATGACTCGCGGAGTTCGCGATGAAAGTCTCATAAAGTATACGGTGGATCGCGGACAGTTTCCTCTCCGTTGCTAGACAAATATTTCTTTATGTACAAATAAGATTCGATATAACAAGATTAACAACGGTATTAAGTTTGTTATTTTATGCAACGAGAATTAGTGATTGTTTCTTGGGAATGATTTCAATTCTGAATTTACATTGACATTATGTTAAAAGATGTGTGTTACAATGTTAACCTCACACTACTAAATTGACATTGTTTCAAAGTTAATCTAACACCAGCACGTTTACGATAATAACATAAACATTGAGATACACTGATAATAGGTCCTGTAAAATTACGACAGTATAGACGGAAAATTCCGGCTATACTGTCGTGGTATACTATAGTGGTAAAATTACAATCGAATTGTACTTTCACATAACAGTTATACTTTTACAGACTTCATTCTGTAATTTTACAGAAATATTGTAAAATTACAGTTGTTCTGTGATGTAAAACATCAAAGAAATTTAATTTAATGAATGTTCAGCGCTGAATGTGAAGTCCCAGAAGAAATACATTCACATTTATTTCAATAATATAATTTCACTAAAAATGTGTGTTCCCATATGTGACCCGAAAACGTCATATTTCCAACCTCAAAATCAGGACGAAATTTGACATTTGCCGGCGAAGTTTGCCGGGAGCGAAATTTTACGTTTTTTAGTGCACGAATGAGAAAAATAGTATATTACCGATGTCCGAGGGCGCCACCGGCGCCCGAGGCCGATATGATGTTTTTCACGTCAGAGTAGCGTGCCGAAAGTGGAACAAATTAGGTTAGAGTGCCGAAAGCGACAGCTTTCGGCACGAGAGTTCAAGAATTCCGTCCTGAATCCTTATAACAGGGAATGGGTTAGGGTAGTTTGGTCACTTAAGCATTACCAGTAAGAGGGTGTTTTTCAATAAATGAATTCTTTTGTATACTTCGGATTGTCAGAGACAAAAGAAATCAAGTTTCACCGCGTAGTTTGTGAGATATTGAATTTTAAAGATGAGCCGAAATAGCATTATGCTGATGGAGACTTGGAACTGATGAAGCTTAAATCGAAGCATTCCACAATATTTTTATCGATAATTAATAAAAATAAACTAATCTTAATTCAAGTTTATAATATTAGCAATGCCGAAATCGACTTTTAATTTTATTGACAGTATAGTTCTCGAGAAATCGAAAAATGACGATACAAGAAACGTGACAAGGCACTAAAACTAGTTAACTGAGTTTCCTATATCGACGCCTGGGTTGAATAAGGTTCTATCTCAGAAATGTCGTGAAGAAGGTTCTATTTCAGAAAAGCCGTGAGAAAGTTTTATATCAGAAACGGCATGAAGATGGTTCTATCTCGACGCGTTATATCTCGGCTCGTTTTTCGTGAACAATTTTATGTTCGTAGTAAATGCGGAAATTAATTTTCGAAAGTAGTACCAACATAAACTCGTTGGTGCTACTTTCGCGAACTCGTTTATGTTGGTACTACTTTCGGAAATTAATCATCGAATTTACTACGAACATAAACTCGTTCAGGAAAAACGAGCCGAGATAGAACCATCTTCATCCGTCTCTGAGATTGAACCTTCTTTACAGCTTTTCTGAAATAGAACCTTCTTCACGTCTTTTCTGAGAACCGAACCTTCTTCCACGAAGCCGTCGATATCCTCACAATTGTTATTGTTTCAATACAATCGCATCATGTTTTTAATGAATATCAATGTTGTACGAGAACATACTATCCAAAAAGACGCAATTAACGTTTTTAATATTTTATTCGGTAGCTTGGAAATGGAAATGGTCGCGTCGCTGTCTTCGTCCTAACTCAGCTAAACTACTTTAAGGGGAGTCAATGGTAAAAATACTTGAAAATAAAATAATTGTAAAAGGCTAATATTTTGGGACATAATATGCTTAAGGGGTCTTCAGGATTCATGCATAGTTGGGGTCTTCAGGACTATTATTTTGAGGTTAAGGTCACAGAAATGGAGAAAATTTTGATTTTTTTTAAAAAAGCTCAACATTAAGTTGTAGAGCATCATTTTTACTATAGAAATGCAAGTTTTCATCACTTTTTTATATCGTATGCCTCAGAAGGAGATAACTTTTGAAAAAAACAACAAAAGTTCAATTTTTGCAAAATTTTACCATTTCTTGTTCAGAAGATCGTAAAACGCCTTTAATTATCTGAAAAATGCATCATATCAAATGTTTTATTATTCTACCTTCTAGTTCAGATATCTGAAATTCAAATGTATTCATTTTTCGTCGTGTTCGTCATTTTGAAGTCATGTATTTAAAGTTTAAATAAAATTTTATTATATTAGTATAATAAGATGTTATACTATTAGTTTTTATGATTGTAAGGATTTTACAACGTTGACAGCAAAAAATGGTAAAATTTTGCGAAAATTGAACTTTTGTTGTTTTTTTCAAAAGCTATCTCCTTGTGAGGCATACCGTATAAAGTGATGAAAACTTGCAGTTCTATAGTAAAAAATTATGCTCTAGAACATAATGTTGAGCTTTTTTGAACAAAATCAATATTTTCTCCATTTCTGTGACCTTAACCTCAAAATAATAGTCCTGAAGACGCGTACTATGCATGAATGAAAACTCCTTATCGAACTCTATTATGACCTAAAATTTTATCCTTGCCTTCTACTCGTTCATATACCTCATTTTAATAGTGGAGTGTCCCCTTAAGGTGATGTCGAATCGACAGCCGAAGTTTGAAATCGCGATTTTTTGTTAACTAAAAAGAAAGCAGTAATCGAATAATGATTTTTTGACTTTTCCGACATTCTGCATTAAAATCTGCGTGTTTTCAACCAAATTTCGATCAATTTCAACTACGCATGTTCAAGGAAAATGGTGTTTTCGTTTTTCGGAGTGCATTTTTTTAGGTTAGAAGTCAGCTCGAAAATGGAAACACAACTTTCGATCATTTTCGACAAAAATGCTTTGTCGAAAATGATCGAAAAGTAGTTCAAAAGTCTCGAAATTTAATGCAAAATGTCGGAAAAGTTAGGAAAACAGCATTCGATTACTACTTTCTGTTTAATTATCAAAAAATCCGTTTTCGCGTCAAATCACCAATTCAAACTATCTCTTTGCTTTGGATGGCCTTAAATGTAACGTTTAAAATTATATGTAAAAATCCCCTTTCCCACCCTCCCCTTTACGAGAAAACTATTCTAATTTTCGTTGAAATCATTTTGTGCTAAAAATTTGTTCAAAATGTGATTTCTCACTCGTTCCTTCCAGAACTCGGCTTCGCCTCGTTCCAGAAGTTCACTCGTTTCTAAATACGAAATTCCCTCCCTAGTGGTGTAATGTGCTAATCTAAATATTTTTAGATTGATTTTTTGTAAAAATTAATGCATAATTTATTGGGCAAATATATATCGTAAGCACTTGTAAAATCAGTAAATGTGTAAATCAAACGTTAATTTTCATATGACAATTATTATATACAATGATACACTCTAAGAAATGCATTTTCATTCGTTTAACCGCAAAACAAATCATTTAACCGTAAAACGAATCGTTTAATAGTTACACGATTCCGTTTCACAGTTAAACGTTTTCAGACGGAAATCGTCTAGCGGTAAAACGGATCGTTTTCTGTAAAAAGCTTTTCTTAGAGTGTAATGATCAGTTAAATACTGAGCTAGCTTCTTACGAAGGGCACTCTTCTTGCGCCATCTCTTTTGTCTTACGAATTTTCTGGACTTAAGTGTACGTTATGTACGTTATTTACTCAACGTATCAACATTTTTATGCATTTCGTAGGGAATCGCGACGAACGGCAATCTGTTGAACATTTTTCTTTACATCTAAATTGAGTAATTCTTTTTTCGGAGAATGCAAGCCTTCTCTTCAAATATCAAAATTCGCCTCAGCTCACCATTTGTCGCGATTCCGGACGTGCACTCTTTAAAAAGTACTATTTGTGTTGAATAATGAGTCTACCATGTGGGTATGAAGCTACCCACGTGGAAATTTACCATCAACCCAGCCTTGGCCGAAGCTTAGTGACGGTTGGCCCCCATTTGTAGTCCAGCCGTTAAGCGTTGGCCCAAGATTCGAATGAAACGCAGGAAGCCTTTAGGCCGTTACTTCTAAAAAACATTGGCCCAAGACTGACAGCCAATCCTGGCCCAAAAGTGGCTGCCGACTATTAGTCGATCGTTTTTAAATGAAAAAAAAACATATTATAGTGTTCACTGCAAGTACAGTTTATAATTTAACTTAATTTTTATTTGTCGAAATAATTATCTCTAAGCCAGTACAGGGCGAAGCTTTTGCCGACGCTCGATTTTAATATTTGACGATGGAGCAGTCGCGAATGTCCTGAAAAAAATATCCTCTGAAATAACGTCCTGCGAATGAAAAAGCCTGGGACAAAACATCCTCGTACATATAATCCTGTGTCAAAATGATCCTGGACATAATGTCATATGTCCAGGTATAATACATTAGCCGAATATAATCTATCCAGATATAATATATTAATTAGTAAAATCTATGAAAGAACTAAAAAAGTGACAAAACCGATCTCGCTTAGTTTTGTTATCCTGCATATTATGCAAATATCAGTTTCGTCAGCAAGCTGACGAAATGCATAATAATGTATAATATGCAGGATAACAAAACTAAGTGAGTTCCAAATTTATCCGGAAAGAAATTAAGTCCTTTGCCGTACGCGCGCTATTTTATGTTGCATTTGCGCGGAATTGACCTTTCGCGGAATTTAGTTTATGTTGCGTTTAGCGCAGAATTGTGTACGCGGAATTGAATTACGTGCACGGAAAAACTATTATAGTGAATAAATGCTGTACTTTCGATGAAAGATTCCTATACTGTACAGAAACGTGTGCAGAAGTGTAT
>JABFPB010001288.1:0-26332 GCA_022817645.1 Ceratoteleas bidentatus | reverse complement strand
AACAATTATATAGAAGTGGGGATTATTCGTGTATATTCAACTCAAAATCAATCTGAGAAAAACAGTAAGCAGACATTTTTGTACAAAGAGGTTTGAAACCTGAACCATCGCTTTATAATGGATTCCTTTCTGACGCGCAAAGTTGAGATGGAAAAGCGCCACCTGTATGAGGAAAGGCTGGATGCTGAGGTAATGTTGCAATCCTTGAGACCAAAGTACTCTTGAAGACCAAAATTATACAGTACAAAAAGGAACACAACTTCAATTATGAACGAAATGTAAGGCGCTGTAAGAGGAGAATAAATAATCTCAAGTGTAAAAATTTAAGACTCTGCAAGGGAGATAAAAGAACATTTTTTGAGAGTATGTATCAGCTACGACGGTATAAAGACGCATATGAAGAATTATGAAGACTAATACATTAAAAATATACGCAAAATATACGCAAAATATGCGCAAAGTATGCGCAAAGTATGCGCAAAGTATGCGCAAAGTATGCGCAAAATATGCGCAAAAAATGAGCAAAAATGTGCAAAAAATGTGCAAAAATGTGAAAAAAATGTGCAAAAAATGAGCAAAAAATGAGCAAAAAATGAGCAAAAAATGAGCAAAAAATGAGCAAAAAGAGCAAAATGAGCAAAAACGAGCTAAAATTTGTAAATTTGTGCTTAATGAATAGTTATTTACTGCAAATGAATATATTTTAATCTTTGTTTATCTTAAACTTGCGATTTTAAGGCACTGAATAAAATCACGTCTGATGAACGTTTCGTACTTGAAAGAAATAAGATATAGCATACTAGCTAAAAATACCCGGCTTCGCCGGGAAATAAATATTATCAGTAATTTGAACATCCATAATATAATCCTTACTGATATATGTACATGGGAATATATGTAATAATGGGAAAAACTATAGTATTGTGATATTTTGTGTATACGTTATGTATTGTAAAATCTGTACTCTTATGTAAAATCTATAAAGTTCATACAATATTAGAATTTTCTTCACATACCAGTAAGTACGACTTAACGCTTTACACAGATATCCAAACGTTATTATTTAATAATGTACATACATCCATATAATATTCATTAATGTATGAAAATAGTATAATTATAATAATGGGGGTCTATGATTCATATAACATCAAACACCATGTCTGTTAACTACTCTTTCATAAATGTTATTTCTAATATGAGATTTTGTGAAATTTCTGATTTCTGAAGGACGAACTTTAACCGAACAAAAATTAAACATAACGATCGGATAACAATCAGATGACGACCGGATAACTATCGGATGACGATCGGATGACGATCGGATAACTATTGGATGACGATCGGATACCGATTGGATGACAATGGGATAACGATCGGATAACGGTCGGATAACGATCGGATAACGATCGGATGACGATCGGATAACGACCGGATGATAATGGGATAACGATGGGATAACCATCGGATGACGATCGGATAACGATCAGATGACGACCGGATAACGACCGGATAACGACCGGATACCAACCGGATGACGATGGGATAACGATCGGATGACGATCGGATAACGAACGGACAACGATCGGACAACCGCCAGACAACGCCCAGACAACAATGCCCAAGGCAGGCAACGGGCAGGCAACGGGCAGGCAACGCAAAAAAAATGACCAGGTCGCGATGGAGTTCATTTTCTGAAAATGAAAATTGATATGAACTATTATTGTCATAAATCATTGCAGAAATGAATCGTAATGTTGTGTGTGACCAATAAGAGTGGCCGAACATAAATGTCGAATCATAATCTTGTTTTTGACATGTATAGGTAAGTTACAATCACAATATATAACAGGAGTAACCAAAATAATTGTGATTTAAATTTACTACAACAATGTATAAAAGTTATCAAACACACCTCTATGGTCATTATGTCCTTATCTAGTATTTTCATTATTTGTTCCCTTCTTCGAAAGACAATCAAGCAATGATGGTGTCTTGCACCGAGTTTTTACTAAAAGTTTCAAAATAACATGTCAAATATTAAATTAAGGGGGCTTTTACCTTTTAGAGGCCGAAAAAAGCATGTTTTTTGGCATTTTTTTTCTCGGGCTGGGTAAGAGATATCAAAAACTGGTTTTGACCACTTTTTTTATTGACATGTAAAGTACAAATTGCATCAATTTCGGCTCTTTAAATCCAAATCTCCGGCTTGCAGCGCCAACTGTCCAAACCGAAATTTCCGTGCAGGCCTCCACGCGCGGTATTCCACAAGTCGTACGGGTGATCTGAAATCAAAAACAAGACCGGAACCTTGAAGTATATATGATTGGCGAGGTACTGTAGCAGGACTAAGTCAATCGGTAAATAATTAACAATATGGCGACCATTTTAATGAAAAAGGCCTTTTACGGGTGTATTTTTTTTACTTAAGGGGGCCTAAAAAAATATTTAATATTTATCGATTGAAATAATTCTGCTACAGTACCTCGAGCATTAAATTTGCGATAGAATGCGCAAAAAATCATTCCAATCCATTAAAATGCATTCGAGTTACGATACCGCGCGACTTTAAAAATCTGCTTTCGAGAAAAACGCGATTGAAGCCGGAGATTTGGATTTAAAGAGCCGAAATTGATGCAATTTGTACTTTACATGTCAATAAAAAAAGTGGTCAAAACCAGTTTTTGATATCTCTTACCCAGCCCGAGAAAAAAAATGCCAAAAAAACATGCTTTTTTCGGCCTCTAAAAGGTAAAAGCCCCCTTAAACTCCGAAAAAATACAAAAAATTAAAAAACTCTAAAAAATTGATAAATAATATTCAACAATTTAATCGAATAAAAAATAAAATAATCGTTAACTATTTGAAATATCAACTGTCTCGAAGTCAAGAATGTGGAGGAAAACTACAATCATTTGAGAACATATGTGTATTTTGACTGTTCAAATGTTTACTTGCAGATCCAACGGATAATCAGCGTAAATATATGAGATTGTTAACAACAATCTCGTTGATTATTAACAATCACGTATTACAATGCAATCTGATGAAAAAATACGAGAAATTATTTTAATTTAACTGTCGACATAAAAAGTTAACTTATGTGGAAATAATGTGAAAGACGGTAAAAAACTGTTACGACACGTGAGAACTGTCAAACACGCTGTTAATGTAAAAAAATACTTGTTTTCACTATTTTTTTTGCTTTTTTTGAAGTTTTCAGGTTTTTGAAAAATTGTCACAATATTGTGAAAAGGAGAAATAGCGATGTAAATTCGTATTTTGGACATATTTTCATATCTAATGGTTACTGATTACGAATTTAACGATTAAAATGCACCGGAAAAATTTTGCTGAATCCAAGGTGTGTTGTTACAATATAAGCAACTTCAAGCGAACAGAGGTTGCTTACGATCGTGCTCTGAGCCTAGACATTGTGTATGCACTGAATACTCTGATTGGTTGAAACGAAAGTACTGACCAATGAGAATGGTTTGAGTATACACAATGTGTGTATACTCAAAGGGAAGGGCGGGCAAAGCGGTTCACCTAAGGAAATCCAACAAAAAGTACACTGTAAAAACAAGTGTTTGAAATTCAAACACTTGGGAGTCAAAATTAAAACATTTCCAAGTGTTTTGTGGAGTCGATTTTGAAACGTTTTAATCTGCATTAATTTCAAACACGTATTTAGTTTTCAAACACGAACGCGTTTGAAAACTATACATTTTTAGTGTTTTAATCGTCAGTTCGCCAAAAACATAACCTCGCATGTTCAAGGTGTCCAAGGAGGAAATAAGCAATCACTGTTAGGAAATTATTCATTTAGACATGTTTTAATTAAATTAAAATTAGTGAAAAATTATGGTTAAGTGTCATGTTTGTTTGTTTCGTTGTAAAACAAGTAATGACTTGTTAGTGTACTACAAGAAGCACCACAAAAACGACCCGCGATTTCCAGTGCATTGCCGAAAAAATGGTTGCAGTACCATATTCCTAAAATGGAAAAATTATAAGCAACATGTATTTAAACATCATCGGATAAAAGTCACTTTCAAAACAAAACCACAGAACCCCCAAATCCTCCGATCGGTCGACTGCACGTGTTGTCTGCAATAATTATAGCAATAATAATAATAAAACAATAAAATTGTCAACATTATAATATTGTTTAATTAATAATTTAAAAAAGTTTAATAACTAGACTGCGGATAATATGCAACTTTCTTAATTTTTATTATCAAGAAGCCAAATTTTGTAAAAAGATTGCTTTTTATATTTAGATTTGATTTTTAATGACATATGAAAATATGCAAAAATTTATGCAAAAATATGCAAAATGCATGCAGATATATGCAAAAAATATGCAAAAATTATACAGAAAATATAAAGGAGATACGAATAAATATGCAGCAAATTGGCAATAAAACTTCATACATTGTCTTTATTTAGTCATTATAATTGACATTACAGTAAATTATCATAATTTTTTCGATGACTGCAACTATTAGGTGGTGTCTTCTGTCGGTGAGGACACGATGTTATCGGAGCATACTTAAAATGAATAGTTTCACATATTCAGAGTGACTCTATTTACCTTTTTCGTAGGCTTCATTTCAAAAACAGCTTAGATTTCGTCATGTCAGATTTCATTGCCTTCCTACAAAATATATGTTATTCCGAAAAAAATGAGATTGAGTAAATTAAAAATGATAAAAATGATAGAGAAAAAATATGCAATATGCAAAAAATATGCAATATGCAAAATATGCAAACATTTCAAAGCATGTTTTGAATGAGATAAACATAAAACAAACTTCTATAGAACAAAAACAGTTAATTTAAATTAATTACAAATATGCATTTGCATATAATCCGCAGTCTATTAATAGCAATAAAACCTGTTTACTTTTTTTTCGAATTTCATAGTATAAAAAATTGTATTTTCATAAAAAGTATGTCTTTGAGAAAACAATTATAGAAGGGTCTTTTCAATATTTCTCATTTAATTTAGTTTTAATACATGTTTAATCATTGTAATTATTTCGATAGAACAAGATGTATATTATACGTATATTAGATAGGGTATTCAGACATAAAATAGATATTTACATATAATATACGTATACATATATTAGATGTATGTCAAATGGATGTTCTATGTGGGTATTCATTCTTACATATTTGTAACAATTTTATAATATATCAAACAAGTAATCACCACAGCTTGTTATTGTTTTTAAAGTTATTATTACCTGAATAATATCATTATTAAATGATATAGAAAAAGAGCCAAAAAAAATGGTAATTCATAAAAAATTGTTTGAAAAATATATAATTATTAAAATGTGACAAAAATAGTTTTGTATAATTATAACCAAGTAAACATTAATTAATCTTAAATAATTATATTATTATTACTTACAGTTTGTTTCTTTGCACGCAAGGTGAACGGTGTGTGCATCGATTGCGATCAAAACACTTTGGGGCATTTACACGATTCAAATACTCGCGGTATCAACGCGTATGAAAATGAACCACACGATGCTCATTAAGCACCAAATTTCTGAATTACACCAATTTACACCGTGTAAATCAGACAAATTCACACCAATTGTACACCTCATTTACACTTGACGATACTGAAGATACACCGTAAAAATACTCAAATTACTCATAAATTACGGTGTAATTTGCGTGCAATCATGTTTACACTCCTTTTACACCATAATATGCATTTACCATATTTACACCTATGAAACACTAAAATCACATTAGAGTTATCATCGTGTAAAGCGAGTGTAAGATTTATGGTGTAAAATAATATTCCCGTAATAATATTCCCGTAAAAATTCGTAAAAAAACTACGCATTTCTATACCATTTGCTCACAAGGGAACATTTCCTTCATTAGATTCTTCCCTCATACATTTCTCAGCAGCCTCATTTCGCCTCAATATCTTTTCCTACAGCTGCAGCTTCGAGGACAAAGGAGGAAGCGGCTAGAGACAATTTCTAGCCGCTTCCAATTTCCGCCGTTTACAATTTCCTTCTCGATGAAGTCACATAACCATTTTGAGGTTTATTTTTCCCGAATTATTTTATTTATACGACAAACAATTACTGTTATTGACTGTAATGGCAATTTGCATTGACAATTTCAAACAACAAAACTTGATATTCCATCAGTGATATTATTGTGATGAATTATTTGACCATTCGACAATTGAGTATGTACAATGTATTTAGGACGTATGAATTACTGGTTAATAGAACTTTAGGTTAACATTAGCAATTGTTGTAGGCTTGAAAAGGATGTCGTTAAGACGTCGAAACGTCGCCAGTCTATTAAATGGAGTAAATTGATGTTTTCCATTTATTAAAATCCCAACAAAATTTTTCCTATTGGCCAGTCTGATGACTATAAGTTTTTAATAATATTGCAAGGAAAGGTTGGGTAAACTACTTATTAATCAACCAAAAAAATGAAACTTTAGTTTTGGGTGATCCGCTTCACGAATTTTGACTCATCTGTCAGAGTCCGAGTAATGTAGTTTGGAGGTTTTAGAAGCTGTAACTCTTCATTTACAGAAGCTACAAATGAGATGTTACTGCTTTTCCTGTAAGCTGAATTCGTGATCCACAAATTAGTGAAGCGGCCTACCACACCAATCAACACTGAGTGCATATATTCAGGGGTCACACATGTACTGAGGTCTATCAGGGGAATTTGGCGAATAACTTTTAAATCTTTTACACCTTTCACTGACTTTACAACCATGTTTTTTCTTTGCGACGTTTTCTCAGAGTTAATAGCCTCTGCCTGCTTAGCTTGTTTTAAAATCGTTTTATGTGTACGTATCTTGGCAGGTACATTTTTGTACAAGAAATATCGTCTTGTGCGTCGCTGGACATTTGGCTTTGCTTGAATGACGCATGGATCCGCCTCTTGTTCGCACAAGTTGCAACTAAACGCACCAGTGTGATGTTGCATGTTCAGCACGTCGGCTCTCACTGGTGCATCTGCGATCACTAAAGGCGCGATTACTTGCGATCGGTATTCAATGTTCGTCTCCGGGTGCACGGAGAATAAAGTTTCATAAAAAATTACTATACTTTATAAGAACGATGGCGTTTAGAAACATAATTTCAGAAAGTGCGATGCTATCTGTGAACGAATATTATAAATACTTCAGTTTTTACCATACTTTTGATAAAAATATCAGCATTTCTAATATTCATTCATATACGGCATTGCATTTACCAAAATTATTTTCCTAAACGCCATCGTTCTTATAAAGTATAGTAATTTTTTATGAAACTTTATTCTCCGTGCATGAAACAAATTGGAAGCGTAACGAGGCTGATTTGACGAATTCGATTTATATTAATGTCGCTATACGAAACACCTTGGAACAAGCCAAACATGCGCAAGGGGACACTACTTTTGCATCGCCCAGCTCGGCGGGATCCTCAAATCCCGCGCTTATCGCATTCTCGAAGTTGCGTCAAATTGGAATTGGCCAAATTGCACGGAAAAAGGCTTCCTTCTTTGCATTATTCCACCGGCCGGGCAGACTGAACATTTTTCCACGAACGTCGCGCCACTGCCGCGTTGATATTAAAATCACACGAGCGGCATTATTTATGTTTCCACAGCGCTGAAATATTTTCACGTGCGCTCCGGAAAATCGCGTCTCGCACGTAGCCTACTGTTCTATCAACAGTTTAAATAATTAGAATCAAATTAAAATGTCATGTAGCAGTAGTGAGTTCTTACAGAAATCGCCGACAATTACTAGAATTTTGCGCACATGATAAAATGATTTTTTTTACAATCAGTTGTAGTGCTGTATTTAAAAAATGTCAAATAATAGATTGTTAAAATGAAAAACGGATACGTCATCACTGCACCGAGAGATTTTAAAGTAATATTCGCAGGAATCCATGTTATTATATGATATTTTTCGTGTGAAATTGTAATTAATCCGTGCTATTTCTACTTTATTATTTCACTCGGCATGGATGAATTTGGAAGATTTAAGTAATGCTTAGTGAATACAGTTTTAACCTAACAATTCATCAACCCTGTCTAATGTTAGTTGATTCCATTAAATTATTTAGCTATTATTTAGGTGTTCACTTCCTGAAGAATGGTATATTGCAATGTATATTCCAAACAATTACTGAATTATATAAATAAGAAAGTATCGAACAATATTGGAATGTATATTTGTATACCAAAATTAAATCTTAATAAGACATAGATCAGTGATTGAAAATCCGAGATTGGCGAATTAATGTAAAATAAAATAATAAATTCGGGAAAAAATACATTAGACATACATAAAAATACATTAATAATACCAAAAAAATACCCAAATTATACTATAATTTAAGTATGTCCAATTTTTTTGTTGAATTTATGCACTATTAATGTATAACTTTTTTTCTTGGGATGCTTAGATGGTGATTTAAGCTTTCTATTGCATTTAAGGAGATGGAGAATGCTCACATTACTGAATGAGAATTTGCTGACAATAATGTATATTTGAATTAAACAAATTTGGCAATCATTTAATACAATTAAATAATATTGAACAAAGTTTGATAATTGCATCAATTAAAGTACTATATTAACTCTATATACTCACATTTTAATTAAATGTCAGAAATTTGTTTCATTAATAGTTAAATACACGAGTCCATACATTTGGTACGCAATTGCTTTGTAATTACATTGTTACAGTAAAACTAAGGCTCGGGTATAAAAACTGATCTAACGAAGTTGAATATTATAATAATTAATAATTTTCCCTTTTAATAAATCAAAGAAATACCTTCATTAAGTCTTTATGATATTGCTTTTACAATATCATAAATGTATGAACAAATTTTAGGTGACATAGAATAGTTTACGTACATTAATAAAACAATTGTAAAAGTAGAACAATATTTAATTTTTCCTTTACTTTTAATTTTCTGTTTATATTGTTTTCAGTTTCGGTTTAAATTAGTTTTAAACCAAATGAAAGCAAAATACAGTGGATTCGAAAGTTAACTTATCACACAATTTACAATAATTGAGTACTTAAATGAAAATTTATAAAATAAATTTTATACATTTGTGTAAAACTGCATATTTTCCATACAATTTCAATACTTATCGATACTCGTTCGAAACGGTCGGAATTTTTCATTTTTTATGTAAAATTTCATAATATTTTACTGAAGTACATAACATATTACATAATTTTACAAAATTGCGTTTTCAGTGAAGTTAATATTGCTCGAATATTTGTTCAGCGTGTAAATTGACAAGTCATCTGCGAAAGTTTAATAGGAGTACATGCGTACTAAAACCAAATTCGAATTCCGAAACGAGGCGAACGCTCAAATTGGCCAATCGCGGAGTGACACAATACGCTCGCGGTGCAAATATTGTGATGCACCGGTTTTTACCTCCTCGGCAAAATGAGATTACGTAGTTTATGACGCAGGCACTTCCGGGTGCCAAGGCCAGAACTCGAGGAAAAAATGCGCTCCGAAAAATTGGATCGTAAGTCGCAGACGGGCGATAACGATTTCGAGCCGGAGATTGTCGACTCGCAGCAAAATCCAGCCGCGTTTTGTCACTCGAATTGAAAGGTGATGGATCTTGTTCGCGCGGAACAAACGCCGATAAAGTTTATTGAGCGCTTTTTATGCTTGAAATTATCGAATTGCGCAGCGACAGTTCATTAAAAACCGCTCGACCGTTTTTGGGATGCATATCCCGACAGGATTGAGTTTGGATGAATACACATTTATGTATTATTTAAATTTACCGATATATTGCGTCATAGAAATGATAAAAGAATAAATTACTCTTTTTTGCCCATTGTAAAATCAACTGGGATTCATTTTATCGAAATACATTTTCAAGCGACACTTTCGGCGAAGTCAATTTTCGATTAATATTCTTGAAAAGCTTTGCACGATTTGTTTTCTTTTTCAATTGTTCTACTTCCGGATTATAACCATTTTATTTCGTATTTTATTTTATTTATTTTTAAAAAAGGTAAAAAATGTTCCTTGGTTATTTTGCGAAAAAATCGCGAATTATGGTAATTTGTCTCCTTTAAATCTTCTGTATTTAACGCTGGTGAACACTTATGCAAGCTTTCATTTTAACCGGGTTTTTCGCTTAATCTGTAAAAGCAATCCTATGCCCGATATTTTAAGCGGCAAATCTGCTTATGATTAAACGAGTCCGATAATCACCAAACGATCAATTTATAACTTTAATAATACACTTGTATCTCCATCTCGGTGCAGACCATCGCCTCTGCAACAAATAAAAGTTCAATGAACTAAAAACAATTTCAAGTTGAACGAGTTTCATAAATTTTAATTGCGGCCGTGTTCTTTGTGCCGATACCTTTTATTTGTTAGCTTGAACAGCAATAATTGGGTCATTACAATGCCATCACTAACGATCACATACGACCATTGATTACTGCACGTACACAATTTCCTACAATAATCATTAGTGTTCACCAACAACAGTGAATATTCAATGACATGCGTCACATTTATCGATAGCTTTTGTTATCGTTAATGATAATTACAATCTTCAAAAAATGATTGGCAGTTAACGAACATTTCCAACGATAATATGCACCCTAATTGCAAATGTCGCGTTATAAAAAGCACCTAATTTTCATAAACAGTAATGCGATGCCATTTCGTTTAATTCTCCGCCAATTTTTCTGAAAAAGTGGTCCCTAAAATTGTCTACTAAACCCGTCAAACTATGTCGAAAATTTATCAATAATCATTTTCCAGCGCTTCGAAAAGTAGTCGAACTTCATTTTCTTGACACGAAAAAAAGCTTGTCCAAAGATTGTCTCGTTGGGCGGAAATAAAATTGCTCACGTTATATATATTCGGATCGTGTAACAAATTTATTGAAGGAGACTCCGGAAAAGTTCTCATCTGTGTCAGCTTTTATAATGCACGTGCGTTATGGGAAAAGAAGGAAAAGGATTCCTCGCAGCTTCTTCTGCCGCGCCGTAAAAATCTACTGCCGGCGTATATAGCGTTTATGCCGTAAAAATTTATAGAATTAAATATTTCAGTGCAAGATCAGCCGGCAGTTTCGCGCTAATTTACGAGGCAGCGTCGCGCGAACTGCGTTCCCGAAAATCGCCGCCATTCGAATTAAAGGCTCAATAACAAAATTTTAAGCGAGGAGGGGAATAAAATTCTCCGAGCGATGGACCTTCACGTGGAATTTTTATTGTTCCGCGCCGTAAATAGACTTTTACAGGCGATGTAAAAAAGTTATTTTTTTTTCAAAAAACGTTACGCTGAAATTGGGTACTAAAGGTAAGCTGATGAAAATTAGATGCTAAAGCGATAAGTGCGAGTGGTTTTTTATTATAAAGCGTTGAATTCCAGCTCAATAAGTTATAGTAAGTGGCTGCGAATAGAGTGGATCCTTTTGGGTAAAATTCAGGTTTCGGTTTTTGGATTAACACGTCTCTCGGGAACACTTAGGCGTGGTTTGATAATTTTTAATAAATCGAGCAAAGTTCGATGGTCGGCTCTGGTCGAAAACAAGGTAAATGTTATAGAACCGTCGGGCAATTTGATTTCCGCCTGACGGTAATGTATACGGTAAGTGCCAATTTATGCCAGACTTTTTGGGTTTGGGTTTCGTTGGAGAGTAAGTTGGTTATACAATATTGACCAGATTATCTGTAAACTGTGACTAAATTTTATTATAACTGTTACGGTCAGTGGACAGTATTTCAACGTCGATGTACGTGGAGAAAATATATTTCTCCAACCCAGTACCTTTAAATTCCGCTATATGTCGATCAAAATAATATGCTGGCCTAATATTTATTTTCGTATAAATGATTGTGAAATGTGTAAATTCAAGTTTAAAAGCCTAAATAAACACGAAAACGAAATTGTTCTTAATACATTATTTAATTATTGAACATTTTTGTACCATCGATTTATTGGGAATTTTTCCTCAGCGGGACGGAGACTTTTTATGGCTCTGAGAAGTTTGGCTGAGCTGTTAAATGTTTTAAATTAATTGTTCACTGTAAAACAAATCAAAAAATTATAATGCCCTTTAATGTATATATTCGTTGAATATTGCGCCAAAAAATAAAAAATTAAGTACGATGAAACTATAAATTTACGTTTTCATTGTTTACTATACTTAAATTTTTACTATAGTATAAATTTAGTATAACGTACTTAAATTTTGTATACAACGGGATACAAGAAATGAGAAAACTTCGGTACAAAATATAATGATGACAATTACAGTACTTTTCTTAGGCTGTGTCCAAAATAACAGTGTTTCCTGAATTACCGTCATTAATAATTACACTTTAATATTATTTAAATACTTCTTGCTTTCCAAACTAAATCACTTAAGTTGAAATCGAGTTCAGCAACTTGAATCTAAATAAAAAAAAGTAAAAAATACATAATATTCATCGCAAGGCTGCTTTACACACATTAGCCCTCGATCACTCAAATCTCTCCAACTCCGACAAATCACCTATCTATTCCATTATAATAATAGTCAATTCGGCACACGAAACAATATTTCCGGGTCTACAAACTCACCAGTTTGAACTCGATAAATCATTGAAGCGCGCTAATGAAAATCATTATTCACGAATTTACATTTCACCCATGTACCGACAAAAATTGGCATCCGAAATTTCGTTGGATGCCAAATTTTAGGTTAAACGAACCGCCAAAATAACGGTTGATCGCGTGACGAAGTGTAAATACGGGATGTCAATTTTTGGCCGCTGACACTTCGATCGCGGATGCGTTTCACAGTCTATCCGCGCGAACATAACCCGGCGCGGTTCCGCGTGACATACCAGTTGTAAATTCCCGTCGAGCGTTTTGTCCGGCAGAAGTCTATTTTATTTATTAGTATAAATAATTGAACGTTCGGCTGGGCATGTGATGCCTCTGAACGTAGCCATGCAGCAAGCGGAACAAGCGGAATCACGTATCACGTCCGACGTATCGACATCGGCGTGTCTATCTGCGGCGCAGATAAAGAAATCAAAATGTCCATAAAGAAATCAGGCAAAAAAACTTTTTCATTGGCCATCGGACGCGTCAAAATTGCTTTGAAAACAAATTTGCTAGAACGTATTCTCCGAGCGGTCCAACCGCATGTGAAGTTCATGCCGAAACTTTAGACACGTGGTTGCTTGTGTTCCACCTCGCGTTTTAACCATAGAACGGTATAAATATTTTTTATACTTGTAATAGTGTTACAGAGAACATAAATTTTTCGCTCGGGTTCTGTACAATAATTTTTTTGGTCGAGAATTTCACAGCCGCATTATTTAGGGTCTAAACACGGTCAACGTTCATCTAACCGTTAAATTCGAACTAAACAACATCATAATTTTTTTAGAAAAGAAAAACCCGAAAAATCATGAAATTGACAGCTTTACTATTTACTATAATTTTACTATAACTTTTACCATTTTTGTCGAAAAACATATCCTGACTTTTACAAATTAAGGCTAAACATCAAGTCTGCTGCAACGGAGTTAGGGTCTTTTTATTTATTATTTGAACAAGAAACAATTAAATGTTCGTGTATATTTAAAAACATTCTTGAGATGTGAGAGAATATGACCCATCTGAAAAATAATGATTTTATAATGATTCTTAGATCTTAGAATTGGCAATGTACGGCGTTTTTTTACCACCTCGAAAAAGCCGTACATCACCTCGTCAACAATGTAACAAAACAAAATAGATTTCTTCGACAATAACATTTTCCCAAAGTAAGAAAATGTTTTGATTTCGTTTCAAATAAAATTGTAAAGTTTTAACGACTTAATTTAAAAACACACTAGTTTTAGTAACATTGAGTGAAGTTTCACCTTAAAATGAGGTTAAATGTTCACTTTATTGACACATACATCAGTTTTCAAAAGTCCACTTTTACTTGCCATAAACGGTACATAGTTTGGCACCAACTAAATTTTGCAGATAAAAGGACATATGGATTCTCCCGGAATTGTATTGTCATTCGGAACGCAAAAATTAGAATGCTAGTATATACAAAATGCGATTCAAAGGTTACTGGTGTCCTAAATACCCTCTATACACCGTTCTAGGGTTAATTACCTCATAACCTTTATTTCGCGTTTTCAACACATTTTGATAACGGGTATATAATTGAAAAAGGTTCGACGGACTATCTCATCGATCGGCAAAACATCGATGACGATGCGCGATTAAAATCTGGACGTTGCGTCGGGTTAGGTTTTGAATGGCGAATTTGTTCAGGCCGAACGGGGCACTGAATGGGAAGTTTCTCGGATGCGATTCGGCGCGTCGCTATAGAGCTGCACGATTACGAAATTCGTTCGAAAATCGCCGATTGAATAAGGGACTGTAACAACAATATTTATTTCGAGTCGTACGCTCTTTTGTTGCGACTTTTTCATGAAACAAATTAACGTGAATCAGGAAATCGCGAGTTAAAAGTGAGCCTTTGAGTTCGTTCTGGGATATCTAGAAATCTGATTTGCATTGCATTAGCGCAAAATAAAATGGTAGGGCAAATTGATCGAATGCATATCAACGGATAGGTACAAACATTGCGATCTGATTCGCGATGAGGGCAAACTTCACACGGGCGGCCTAAAATGACGTTTTCGACATTTGCGCGAAATTCCATGTTATTCTAAACATCGCATCATCACGCTCTCTCACCCGTGATATTTATTCGATAAAATCGATGTTTAATATACACGTTGATAAAGTAACAAAATGTAATAAAAAAATTACAATTATATATTCTCAGGAGACCGTTTGAAACAGCGTATTATAAAAATACATTTTACATAAACGCCATAAAAGTACAATTGATACACTTCTTTACAGTTGTTTTCGTGTGAAATATTAATCAGTTTTATAAATTTAACAATAAAAATCAGAATCGTTCATTTGTACGTATTATTTCTCGTTTTGTTGATAATTAAATTATCAACAAATTCCATTGCCACTTTTTGTGAAAAGATACCGTAATCGCGCGATTTATTTACCGATACCAGCACGATCTGGCAGTAAATTATGGCAAAAGTGAGTAGACGTGTTCGAGTATTTTGCGTTAGTGGAATGCTGTAATTTACAGGTAATTTGTCGACCGGCTGTAACGCGCGGTAATTTGAATGTGTGGTCGAACGAAAACAGACACGCGTATCGCCAGTGAATCCACGAATCTTCGTAGAGACAACATGCCGTGAGGATCGATAAGACCGGCGGGGTAAGAACTATTGACTAATAATGTAATTGCCATCCTTGGCATTAAATTAAGCTCTGGGTCCAAGTGCACCGGCGATGAATCGAAATTAAATTTAAACGTTCAAAAATCTCAAATTCAGTTTTGGTAGGACCATTTTTTGTTATGAAGAATAAGTTTAGTTTTATTAAAAATTGTTGAAGTCTGTTATAAGTTAGTTTCTTTTCTTTGATAATGAGGCAACAAGAAACAGTAGTTTATTAATTAATTTAATAAAATATTTTGAATATGTATTTAAAATGAAATACCGTTTTGATGTTACTCACATATTATCCAATGTTTTTACATGGTATGATGATAATGAGTAGTGTTACATTATTACAACCTTATTATTTTTAGATTTATATATACTTGCGAAAGCAAGGCAACTTTTTTTCGAGTTTCCAGTTTTAACCAAAAAATGTAAACAAAACTATAACAATTAAGTACAATATTTACTACCACGGAATAATCGAGTTTATTGTAAATTTGGTTAATTAAAAGATTATATTCTCATCAGCTCAGTCTAAGACGTACTCTAACCTCGATTAATTAATATTTACAAAAATTAATATTCAAATAATAATTTCTTCTCATTGCAACTTTTAATTGCACTAATTCAGTGTAAACATGAAACAGTGCAATTTTAATGCTTAAAGTTTCAGGAAGTACAGTTATTAAACGATATATAGGCCAGTATTTTTAATTCTAAAGTTTCTTTTTGTCGTATTAATAACATTTACAATTTTCTCTTTCACTTCATCACATTTGTAAAACTGTTGAATAAATAGAAGGGAAAATTTAATGAACATTAAATTTAACCCTAGAAGCACAGACTGGGGTCGAAACTGATACCAGAGAAAGATGAAGTAAAATGGTGTTATGATGTGTAAGTCAGAGATACAAAAAATAAGTCTGTGCTTCTAGGGTTAATTAACAAACAATTTTTCGACACTGATTATTTTCAGTTTCAATTTCATTTATCAATAGTGCATGCACGTTATTTACACATAATTATGCAGAATTGACGCTTGAGAATTACACCGAATTCACATAATTGCTCAAAAGTGTTGAATAGTTCGCCTTGATTTAAAACACAGCTTTTGTCATTGAGATAGAATAGCGTAACAAATAAAGTTCAATGTTATTATCACGAAGGTATAGTTTTATCTACCACTCAATGTCAATGGTGAAATGCATTTATTATCGTCATTGATTCATTGTTATTATTGAACTCCGACAATTCAAGAAAAGATTAGTTTTCATATCTCTCATGGCGATCAAGTAATTATGTTTGCGAATAATATTTGACTAGGGAAAATATATTTTCGCTTCGGAAAAAAATCTACGCTTTATTTGAATGTTAATTATATATTTTAACAAAATTAATTAAAACTCGACACTACAGCTTGTTAATTAACATTGCAATAAAATGTACGTTACGCTTTAAATATTCAAGTAATTAGTCCCGTAGTCATTTCGAGCTGAAAATTAAAAATGAAATGTTTCCAATTATCGCGAATTTGACTGACTTGATATACGTTGCATTAGGGATGAAATAATAGATTAATAACTTCTCTGCCACGAATGAATTCCTTTACGAAAACTTTTGTAAATAAAGTGATAATATTAACTCCATTCAGCAGAAGTTGCAAACGAGCTTAAAAATAATATCTTTTCGTAATAACGCTTACAACGGCTGTTGAAATAACTGCATTTTCATAACTAATTGTTTGAAATTTGGAAGTCATAATTTAGGCTCAAGATAAAAATAATTGAACAAAATGTAGTAACTCTCAAGAAGCATGTTAATTAACGTATAAATTACAGTCACTACCGAATGGATTTCTATTTCTATTTTTCTTTTCGTATGCGAGTACAAATATCGTATATCAACGAATAAAATGGATATTCACTAGCAACGACGCGTTTGTTGCTACAAACGAACGTATCCCGACGCACATTGTTCTCATTCATGAAATATTTATTATGAAATGCTCAAGCGCCGTCACCGGCGACTTTTAATTTAGTTTCAATAGTCACGCTGCCAATTAAACCAGTCATATCGATACTTAACTGCAAAACCAATATTTCCTTTCTGCTACTTTGCTGCAATTAATAACTTTTCTTGCGAAATTCTTTTCAAGGACGAATTCGCCATCCTAACTTCCATGTTCAATCAATTTTCTCGATTTTCCGCTCCATTGACAATCCCGATTAAATCTGCTCATTATTTAATAATCATGGCAACCCGTTAAAAATTATCATACGGTTAATTTCGAACGTAAGTCAATCGGTAAATACGGTTCCGTCATACACAAAAAATGCAGGGCAGAATACCTCAGACGTTGAGGTAAATATGCCACACATGAGAAGGGAGAATGTGGTGTGTCATATGATTAAACTTAAATATTTCACTCGAGTAAAAATATTTTACCAATAATTCGCGTACAGTTTTATATTGAGAGAGGAAACTCAACATAAACAATTTTTAAATAATTTTTGTACTTTCCTTAAGGGATGTAGATTTTACATCAACTTATGTATCAACATATTTTATGAAAAATTATTAATATTGATCATCAATTTATTTGATTTGCCCCTTAATGTTCGCAAAAAACGTAGCCAGGGGCTACATTTTTGTTTGACCTGATTAAACGTCACATTTTAAATTGCCATTGTCAAACAGTCCGTCAACCATGTCCCACTAAAAATGTCATTGCAATCACTGAAACTACATACAAATGTCGCTTTTACATCACGTAGGAATTTTTAATCAAACTCCTCAATTTCTGCGCAAGAATTTTACACATTTATACCAATTCGCTCTAGCAACAAGACTTCATTATTCATAAATCATCAGTCGTTCCGAACGGGCTTTCACGAAAGAACGCACTTTGGATAAAACTCAGTTTACAACGCTTATCAATTCAACCGACTACATTAAACTTTTTAATAAAAATGTAATGCCGCCCGACAGCTTTTGCGCCCGATTGAATACTGCCACGCTATATTCTATTTATTAAAGCTGTCAAAAGTATAATTTCGTCGACTGTTCATTTAATGTTCAATAAATGGAATTTGAAATAAATAACTAGTACTTTGCTAAAAAATATTGTCAAATTCACCTGTATTATATACCTTTTAATCAACACTATTTATTAGTTAATCGAGCAATGTTAACACATTGAGTAATTATTTTACATTTACAAACCTAATTATTTTTAAGTGAATATTACTTGAGGAAACAAAAAAATATTATGTAACCATATAATTGTCCGTAAACCGTAGTTTACGGACAATTTTGGATTCGGCCAAGTAACACTAGCTGCTTTGACATGTAATACGGTTGAAGATGTTAGTGTTATTAGTTTTATTAGTTTCGTTAATTCCGTTACTTCCGTTAGTTTCAATAATTTTATTAGTTACGTTAGTTTCTTTTCAGAGGTACAAAAGATCTTTAGGTTGAAGTGCCCCCATGACCCCAAAAATCTACAATAATAGTTTATTTGTAACTTTTTCAACTTCAATAAGGAAAGAAGTGTAATTTTCGTAACTTAGTTAGTTTTTTTTTAATAAATCGATTACTTAAACGTTTTGATTGTCCTAAATTACGTTTTTACTACTTTAACACTCCAATTTTACGAACTACACTTCAGATGACATTACCAATAAATTCAACCTTTCAACGAATTCCGACATCCATCTGGGGAGGGCGTGAACATAAATATTACGTGTACTAAACCTAAACACTCCCTAAGCGACATTTATATGCTCTCTAACCTTCGTGTTTGTTGGGTTGTCGACATTTATGATCCTCTTAATAAATTCAAGTGACGCCGTCTTCCGCCTTCCTTCCTTCCTTCGTTTCGTCATGATCAATACACAATTTTCAATAAACAATTACACTGCAGCCAGTCGCTATACCGGCGTACCTTCACCGAGACTTACACTCGCGAACCAGTGCACCTTGAAAAGTTCATTAACGATTAACCCGTAAGGTCAGCCGACTCATCTTAATTCCGCACGGCTCCCGGCTCCGCGAATGGCCGACCTTCGGGCACGGCAATCGCCGGATCGCGTGCCGCAGATGAACTTGCCTGCGGCGACACGAAGTGCGGCAGAATCGCATTTTCGGAACGCCGGCAGGAAGAGCAAGGGGAGGTTCGCGCGGAACTGCGAAACAGGATCCGCGAAGAAAAAAAACGCCGCGCCAGCCGAACAAAGGCCGAGCCAATTAAAAACTCATGCGGATTAAAGGATCGGACGTGTTTTATATTCGCGCGCACCTTGTTAAGCGGAGTAAAGAGTTTTTTTTCGTCCTTTTTCGCAGTGCCCTTTGCGAAACGCGAAAGTTAATCAGCACTGAAAGAAAGGGATTCATCGAGTGGCACTTTCAACGGAGAAATTAGGTGTACCTAATTGTCGGTCGCTTTGCTGTTTGGTGACGCTATCGCCGTCGGAACGGTGCAAATGGAATTAGATCTTTGGCTGTTTTCGTTTTGTTATTTCAGCTGAATGTTTCGTTAGTTCCATTTTTGCCGTTTTTTTACAATGCTTTTAGGGGACCAACCGTCGACGGCCGCGAAAAGTAATTAAATGTGTTTATTCCTTTGGCGACAAAAATGCGCTGTTCATGGGTAGCGGTTTTTGTTGCGCGCGGCCGTTAATAATGCAACGCGTTTCCCGATGATTGAAATATTAATTAAATATGCACGAGGCACGGAGGCGCAGATGATCGGCGCGCTTTGTTTGTTGCGAGCGATAAATAATTGAGCGAAATTTCGACATTATCGCGTTACAAAACGTCGATTTCCACGGGTGCTTTTATACGAGAAATTACAGACCATACAACATTAATTAGCAGGTAAAAGATAATTTATCGATTGCAGCGCAAACGGACGAATAGTTCTGGTGACGGCAAAAATGCATCGCGCAAATGCTCGGCTGCACGTTTATCGCGGAATGCTACGAGCAACGTGGCGGAACAGTACATTTCGATGGACAGTTTTCAAGTTTTTGAGGGGAAAACGAGTCAAGGGAATTTGGCCGTTATTTTCAGATGATAACAGAGATTTGTGCAGGCGCTGCCAATTTCGTTATTTTTACGAACAAATTTCAAATTGGACCGATTTAATCTGACAATAAAATGTTGTGCATTTTTTGATGTGCAAACATGAAAGGATTCATTCAAGCTTAATTATTTTTAAACAGTTGTAAGTTAATTTTATTATCCATATTTTAAATGTTTTTAATTTCAAATAAGTAATTAATTGTACAAACAATGCACTAACTGCGGGAAATATCAAAAGGCGTTGTCAATAATTAATCCCTGAGAAAAAATAAATACAAGATGTTAAAGATTTAAGTCTAATAATGAGATTTTTGTACTAAATTCATATGCTTAGATTTAATTTAGTATAATCATGAAACGTCTTAATTTAGAAAACATACAGTTATTTTAAACATGTATTTTATTGGGGTCCGTGACATCTCAGCATAAAGAACTTATCATAGGACAACTCTTCATGAATATCTCTTCACAGAACAACTTATCATAGGGAAAACTCGTCCCAAAAGAAACTAGCAAAACTAACGAGACGAGTTTTCCACTATGATGACTTGTCACATGATGAATTGTAACCCATGATGAGTTGTCTTCCATGAGGAGTTATCCTCATGATGAAAAATCCGAAACCCATTTTAATGATAATCTTGGAATATATTTTTTTTATGTGATGATTGTATTTATATCAAACGTTTCCGCTCTTTTCTTTGGTGGTTTAAAATAATAGATTTGTATTTTTATATTCCGATTTCTGAATTTTAACTATATTGCAATATTTGTTGAAATAGCTAACAAATTCGGCTGTTACGTTTTCAGTTACGTATTCAGTTAATGTTTTCAAACATTTAATTAGTCGTTCCCAATTCGTCGAAAACAATTTCAATATTTCAAAAATGCACTCAAAATGTACATATACCTCAACAGTGCACACTGGCAGCTGCTATTTTACTTTCAATTTAAATATTTCTACCGATCAATAAATTGTTCTCTACACTGTAAAAACTGGTGTTTAACCGACGTTTCAAAAATCGAAACTTTTAGAATTTAAACGTTTAATGTGTTTCAAACGTATGTAGGTTATGTTGCATTTTAGCGGAAATAATGGAAATGCTTGACATTTAATGGTTTGTAAGTAATATATTCAAGATATGTTCTGTAATTTTATCGCTGTTAGTATATGTTGAGAGAAATTTTCATTACAGAACTAGTACAAACTGATCGACATTCAAAACACTTTATGTGCTTAAAGAAGGACTACATTAAACACGTCTAAACGTTTTGAAAAATGACTCACAAGTGTTTGAAATTAAACCCTTGTTTTTACAGCGTATCATGCATCAATTCTCATCCCTTCAATTTATGTCTCATAATAAATAATAATATTTAACAAATTCGACTGATTTCACATTTTTATCCTGAATCTTCTTTACTCCTGTTCCCAAATAACCGTTACAATTTTTCGCGACAAGAACCAAAACCGAACTCATGCACTTATACATTACCAAACCTAACATGCAATGCGCTTCGACAAACCACGTCGCTATAATTAGTGACAGAGGATGTTTGCAAAAAATTGACGCTTAAAAAAACTGTATATTAAAAAAATCATTGTTTCATAACATTGATGTTCCAAAATCGATGATTTAACAAGAACATCGATAATCGATCTTGAAAACAATACCGATCTATCGAATGAAACAAATCAGACTTGCGATTCATCGGTCAACATCGTCCATCCTAGAGTAGTAATCCAACAAAAATTAAAAAAGGGCTGTGTTGCGAAAGCGCACTTCTGCCTTTTTAGATGTTGCAAGAGCGTACCAGAAAGGTATTACAAAAGCACGCTGTGCAAATTATTATAAAAGCGCACTTAAAAAACAGTAAAAAACTAATAAACCAATACAGAAAGAAAATTTTATGAAAAGCTCTGTTTTATTATAAATCAAATAACATTATAACCCGTTCGTTCACCGCGTCCATTGCAATGGACATAGAACTGAAAGCATCTTTCAAAATAACAAAATGATCATTTTCATTTAATCAGAATTTAAATTAATTTAATTTAATTAATTTAAATTCAACTTGATTTAGATCTAACAATTTTCAGGGGTTCATATATAATAAATTTATTTATATTTAATATTTCTTAACTCAAAAACCAAAATTCGTGAATGAACGGGTTAGTATATATATTATTTTATTCCTAATCAAAATCAAAGTTATATAATATTGATAAATATTTAGTAAACGTTTTTAAATTTGGACATTAAACATTTGAAAAACATTTATATAATACGTAAACAAGAATTATAAATATATATAAATCTTTTATAAACATTTCCAAAGTTATTGTGTACTGCTTGTACAATATTTATAAATATTTATAAATATTTTGCGCTATTAGGGCACCACCCTAAAAAGTTATCCTTTCTATCTTCGGTGAAACCGAAGAAACGCTTCTCTTTGAACCACCATTCTCATCCCGAAAACCAAAAGAAAAATGATGCAGTAAACACTCTTCCGCATTCCTCGATTCCGTGGAACTCAATTCACGGCCATCACAGATTGATAATGGTTTGCGGTGACCGCGCGCAAAGATGGGGAAGGTTGCGCGAAAAAAAACGTGCCACTCTAATGAAATAGTTTTTATTGTCGAAGATTAACGCAGCCTGACCTGAAAATAGAAAACCAGTAGTATGTCATTGAACAAATCGGACATGCGCACGGACCTGCACTACTTACACGCCGGTCTGACTTTTCAGTCTCGCGCGTGTTTCCTCGGAGCGCGGATAGAGCACAGCTGAGTGTCGCATTCACGCCAGCGAAAAGTACGCGGTAAACAAAGCCACGTGAGCCGCCGAATTTTTGACTATTTCAGTGGTAAAAAATGTCGCAGACCGCCAAGTTTGGCCGATGGCAGTTATTTGGGAAAGTGTGGGGAGCTAGCCGGGAGAGTGCCACGTTTAGGGAATAGTGCGCTATGTGGGCAAAGCATGCGGGAAGTTTATACGAACATTTCCCATGGCGAAAGGCGAAGCACAATCAGCTGACTTAGATGATGACGGAGACATCGACTCCAACTCACAAAGGACACTCCGAGCACAAGTCCGAATCTGCTATCGCGCAGGTAATTTTGGATTTTATATAATTTTAAGGTGGGAAGCCAATCGGAGAGCTGGTCAGTTTGTTTCATATGGCTACTGTTTGATAATACGAGGATTTTGGCCTTATTAGATTAATTGAACAATATCGGAGAGGGCGATACAAGTTTAAGAGATAATTATTTCTTTTTTAAGTGGAAAATAGTTTGTATCAGTGTACACTGAGAAACATATCAAGAAATTTCTTGTAACTTTTACTAGAAAAATGTCACGAATTGAGTTTTTCTTCTTTACTGAAGAACTATTGTTACCAAACAATTGGATAAATCATTTGGACAAATTATTCAAATTTATTCAATTTGGAAACAAATTGAATAAATCATTTCGGAGTTTCGATAGGAATTATTGTAAAAGTTACAAAAACTCTAGTAATGAAGGGAAAATTCAATTTGTCACTTTTTTCTAGTAACGGGTAACAAAATTTTCGCTCAGTGCAGAATTGGTTTTTGTATGTTAGGCAGTCAGTACCGATTGCTTGGGAGAGTAAAAAGTTTCCATCTGGAGAAATGGAAGTCTGGATCATAATCGCTAGCCAGCCTGTTGCCATACCGATGCCATACCGTTGCCATCCTAATGCATTACCATGCTATGCTGTTGCTATTTTGTTGCCCAACTGAAGGGAAGTATCATGGTAATATCAGTTGATAATACGAACCACGAATAATGCATTTAAGCTAAATTGGAAGAAGTCTTTGGATGGGTGACCATTATAGCTGTATTTAAATATTTACTATCGGTAGCCCGATTGAACAAGATGTATATTATACATATATTAGATGGACATTCATACATAAAATAGATATATACATTTAATATAGGATCAACCGGGGTAATTGTGACACATGAAATTTTCATATACTAATATTTATCAACAAATTATTAAATCTACATACAATCATTAAATGAATATCCTACTTTCAGATAATCTAAGTTTTATAGCGTTTAACATATTTACTTAAGTATTGTTATTGATTTTACAAAGTGATGTGCAAATCTTAGGTTACGAAAGTTAAACATTGTATATTCAAAATCTGTTTATTCATAAAATAAATTAATTATTGATACAATTTTCATTTTCACAAAATGTCTGTATGTCTAATTTACTATAAACCAAATTCTTCGTTAATATTTAATCAATTAGAATATTATTTATTTGAAAATCACAATTACACTACACACACTTAAAACAATCTTTTCATTATGAAAAGAATCGTTTCATATTGAAAGGATTTTCCGCTGAATATATCGACAAAACAAAATCCTTTCACAATAAAATAATAATAGTTTTAATACAAAACTACTACCTATTCAGTTTAAAATAAATCCTTACAACATAAAATTAAGTCGTATTATGATAAACGGATTTTCACAAAATTACAGTCTTTTCAACATAACATGATGATTTTTATGAGTATATATAATACAATTAGCGGGGTAATTGTGACACGTAATATCGGGGGAATTGTGACATACGTCGGTAAGGCTTTTATTAAGTTTAGTAAAATATGACACTGCTTGCCATTATAAGAACAGTACACTTAATAAATTTAATCATGTTCTGACATAAATTTAGTTTTGATTAAATTGCTCTTATCAGTTTTGCTACTATTTTCGCGGAACTGCAACTTTTTGAGGTTATTCTTACTAATATATAAATTACAAAATATGTTTGTTTGTTTGTGTGTCTGAGCATCACGCTAATACTATGCTGTTGAATCAAAATCCATTTAACGTATATGCTTCTATGGCTCTCCGAAGGTGACGTACAGTGGGAGGAAAGGGCTCAATAGGCGCACATAGGACAAAAAAAGCCACTTAGTTCGTATTACAACGAACTATAATAACTAATATCATATATTTACATTATTTTTTGAGTAGATAAACCATTATTTGCATATATTTTACTTGATAAATAGCAAAAAAAATGATTTTTTACATTGAATATATACCAAAAACCCAATTGTTCTATAGGGTAACTTTTTTAGCCTGCTCGAGCCTCTTTGAAATTTTGAGGAAAAATTCCTCTGGAAACGAGGAATATGTGGGCTTAATTTCAGCTGCAACCCTTGGCATCCGCAGAAATGGCACAATTCGAAATATGTGAAGAATTGTATTTTTCACGTATCAAGCCCTAAAAACCCAATTTTTCTATGGGATAACTTTTTTAGCCTCCTCAATCCTTCTTGAAATTTTGAGGAAAAATTTGTCTCTCAACGAGGAATATGTGGGCTTAAATTCAGGTGCATTCGTTTGCATCCGCAGAAATGGCACAATTCGAAATATGTGAAAAATTGTATTTTTCACGTATCAAGCGCAATTAATAATAATAGCTGCATATATATAAAGATATGATGAAATAAAAGATGAAAAATGTTATCTTGATGATATTCTGAAACATTCGATTATGAAAATATTTCATAGTTCTCATTTTGTTTGGTGACTGGGAATTTCTGGGAATTTAGAGCGATACACATGCGTACATTTTTCAGTGTACACAACCTGGACAATTTCTGATATTTATCGACTTAAAAAACAGTTTCCTACATGTACTTTCAAAGGTCAAAACTTATTTGTTTGGAATATTATACGTTAATGTTATTATTAGCATCAGTCTCAAGCTGCAGCGTGAGACTGATGCTAACAATGAGAACTATGAAATATTTTCATAATCAAAGAGAAAATTTTTCATCTTTTATTTCATCATATTTTTATATGTATGCAGCAATTATTATTTAGTTTTCAATTAATTGCGCTTGATACGTGAAAA
>JABFPB010001287.1:0-26350 GCA_022817645.1 Ceratoteleas bidentatus | reverse complement strand
AAATTCTACATTTGACTCTTGTAGAAATAAATCTCTGAAAATTTCTGACAAAAGCTCTGAAAATTTCTGAAACTCTCTGAAAAAAGTCTAAAAAGTTTGCCAGTCCCAGTTATGACAGAGTTGCAGTGTTTTTTTAAACATTGTCAATGGCATTCGGCCGCATTCTGAATTTGAGACATTATCAGACTATTTCGGAGAATTTCCGACACTTTCGGAGCATTTTCCCAATTCCTGACGGCGTTTTTTTATGTCAGTGTAACAATGACAGGCATTTTTAGACTTTTTCAGAAAATTTCAAACGCCATCTGAGTTTCTAGGGATTCTTAACGAGAACAAGTATGATAAAATCTGATGTCTGAAACTGTTTTCAGAGATTTTCAGACTTTTTCTCAGTGGTTTTCAGAGATTTATTTCTGCAATGGAATTTCAAGTAGGTTTTTGACATTTCAATTCCAGCCCATAATAAAGAACACTTCAACGATTGAAAATACCAAATAAAATTTTTTTGCATTTTCGTCAATTTTACGTTGCATGTCCCCTTCGCGGTATTAAATACATTATCCGACGGATCAAATAAAAGCATGAATTATTTGTTGACATCTACCGCAGCGCCGCCAGCACCCACAATCGGAGTTATCCGCGCGTAAAAGCGGGCGCGCGAGCCGCGCTATGTGGCATTTGGCCGACGACGTTCGCAGCACGACGAACGGCGCTTTTCGGCGCTCCGACGCGTCGTTCGCTCCCGGTGACCGCCGGACAACCGAAAAAGCGACGTCGCGAGGACCCCGCGCAACGCGCGACGCGAATTTCGGCAAAATTTCGGGCGACTGAGCGCGTTTTCCGCCGACGACCGCCACACGTCAACAATCGGTGTCTATGTTTGTTTTTTTCGCTAGCCTGACAGATGTGTCAAGTGCGCTGAACGGGTGCAATTTTCGGCGCCGCGGGATTACGGGAAATGCGAGCAAATCGCGGCGTTTCGAAACCCGCAGTGTGAGATGAAAAGGTAACGGCAACTCGGAACATCATGTCAATGAAGGTAAGTGCCGCGCGAGGCTCGACGACTTTTTGCCTTTTGTTCGACTTTTTTCCCACTTTTTGTGAGTCATTGTTGTCAGAGTTATGCAATGGATTGTTTGAATAGTTTATGATTTGTGAGAGAATAGCGACTATTTTTAGGATCTCGGAGACGATGAAAGGATCGGTGCAATCGGCGTGAAATTGGTATTGTTGTGTTTTCCGATTTCCCGTTGGATTCCGTTTTGTTTGGATTTTTGGGGACGAGATTAGGAGGATTTGAGATGGGGTTTGTGAATGATTTTGGAAAGAGAAAATTTTCGTTTTTTATATGTTTTGATAATTTATGGTTCAGTTTTCCGTTATTTTTCATTTGAATGTTTTTGTTGTATTTTTTGCGACGTTGGTGTTTTTGACTGGAATTTTTAACATAATTCATTCAGAAGCGCAGAAACTGAAGTGTGATCGCGTCTATTTTTGTCTGTGTGCAAATCCAATCTGCACTTCATCATTGGTTAATTATCATGTTCAGCTTTCGGGTTTCAATTATACTTGTTCATTATCAATACTTTCAGTGCGATGTCAAAAATGGTGCAATTTCTCGTTGCATAAGTTGCGTAAATGGAATTGGCATTGAAAATAAAATGTAATCTCTTATATATACTAAGCAATATATATTTGCATAGTATAATATAAATAATGGGAAATATCAAAACAATTTCTTGATATCGGATAAAATTATTATTAAAAAATTATATTTGTATTGTTAACATTTTTTGTAAGGAAAGTTTGTATCTAATTCCACAATAAACAAATAATATCCTAATAACATAAAATATAAAAGTAGAAAGGTGTACTATAATGTTTTTACGATAAAACATTTCAATAATTTGTATTTATTGTGATTATATGATATATTTCGAAGTATGAAGATAGTTTGTCTTATTTATTATTTGTTAATGTGCGCACTATATGCACATAATATTAATACTACTTTAACGAATATGCTAAAGACTCAATTTTGTCTGTTTTTAAATCCAATATTACTATTTTAAACAATATAAAAAACTTACTTCTAAACACAATGTCTTAATGTTTGGTTTTCATTAAAATTTGACTTCATTTCAATACCCGATTTACATGAAAAGTATGCTCTAATTTGCAGAAAGAGTCGCCTTGGGACATAGAATTATATTTGGCAGCCGAGAGAGGTGATGCAAAACGTCTGCAAATGATTCTAGACTCTGGACGTGTTCATGTGGACTGCAAGGACAAGGTTGCCATCAACCTGATTCAGAAAACAAGACTAACATCTCGATCTCGATCAATATCGTTGACGATTACAAATTATATAACCGAAGACCAGTAAAAAAGTCACTTTAACAAGATTTTTATCATCCAACAAAGTATCACTACCCTAATAGCATTCAATATTCCTATAATGTACCTAGAATATTTTTCTGACAAATTTCAAATGTGCTTGGAATATTCTGAAATATTAAAAAATATTTATAGTAGATTGCAAAAAAATTAAATTTCAGACATACCAGAACTATGTCTGAAATATTTCCAAACTTCAATTTTTTTAAACATTTTTTGGTGCACTTGAAATGTCTGAGAAAAATGGTATGGTTATATTGCATTTGTGTGTTATTAGGATATATCTATCCGTAGCAAAAGTAGGAATATTTTGGCCATATAGGAAACATATTTTGTATGCAAAAATATATTCCAAATTTTTGTAATGTACTGGAAATATATTGGATATATATTTATATACTGGAAATATATCGGGTATATATTTCTCTTTTTACTAGGGTATGTTTTGAACTTCGGTACAAATCATTACACAGTTATTCCCTACACTAATGAAATAACTAAGTTTCAATGGAAATCAGAATCCCATGAAAAACTAACGTTTCCTCATTTTTTCAGGATGGAACCACACCATTAATTTTAGCAGCAGCCTGTGGCCACGTCGATGCGGTGATTGAACTTTTGCAACAGGGGGCCGATGTGAAGGCAAAACGTCTGGCAAGTATTTTTTGCAGCGCTTGCAAGTAAACCTTACTATTTTGCAAACTAAGAGTTCTCGAGACTGAAAGAAATTAAGACTATTTTTGTTCGCTACAACAATCATCATAACGATCCCCCCACCTGGAACAAGCAGATGAGAATGCTTTTTGACACGTCCACGAACGTGACTATGTGGTCTTTTTTGCCCCTTCGACTGGTTCGGGAGAAACTCACCAGGAAGTGATCAAGTACCCTCGATCATTCGATATGCTGCTGTCGTTGAATGTACATTTACGGTGTGCAAGTGGATCGATAATTGATTACTTTTTTCGCATCGAACATTTTTTGCTGACAAATTTTCAGTGAATGCTCGGACTTCGAAGTTTAAATTGGATTAATTG
Organism: Ceratoteleas bidentatus; assembly: GCA_022817645.1. Lineage (NCBI taxonomy): Eukaryota > Metazoa > Arthropoda > Insecta > Hymenoptera > Scelionidae > Ceratoteleas > Ceratoteleas bidentatus. The sequence continues at coordinate 22,916 of JABFPB010001287.1, read as the reverse complement.
GAAAGAGCAAAAAAATAACAGAGCTCGAGGATTCCCGATGCTTTTTCAATCAGAAGCCAGTCAACGGTTTCGAATCACATCGAGATGATAATAGTCGTATGTCAAACCACATGCACTTGTTTGACCGGACACATTTTTACACTGGCTTTTATTCTAGGATTTCCGTTGGTAATGGATAGCTCTCTGCGACTGTCGTGTCTCGTGAAGCGTATAATCCTATCCAGGGAATTCCTAAGAACTATTGACGCGTTTCAGGGGATTTTCGACAATAAACGTTTTTAAGTCTTTCACACTCGCATATGAAAATAAACATTCCGAATACAAATGTTTATTTCTTTAAACCTACGCACATAAAGAGCTTTAGAAAAAATCCTTTTAGGCATATTTTTTTACATTTTTTTTACATAAAATCATTTACAGTTAGAAAAACTTGGACTTTTCACATTAATGCTAACTGCTAATCTTCAGTTCAACGAATCCAATTATGTACTTAATTATACGATGTTTTAATTAAGATTTATTTTGTTCGCTGGAGTTTATGTTCCCATCAGATAAATAACTGAACAATTAAATGAAAAAAGCGAGGATTAGTTACATGAAAAAAATGTTAAATCCTATCAAATAAGTTCCAACTCGAAATGGCAGGGTGGAATAAATTACCGTGATTACAGGTCACTTCATTAACAGAGTAAATAACGTCAAGCCTCATTTTTGCTCGCATCTACGGCGAGGTGCGTATCGTTTGTTCGACTTCCGCGATTTGAATTCCTTTCACGCATGTTACACCGTGCGCTTCGAATCCAATTCGAGGCGCACCAGACGGTGCTGTTTAATGGTAAATAAGTAGTTCGTGAAGAGTATCATAACAATCATAAGGCCGCGCTTTGTAATTTCCACGCATTAAAGCGAGGAATGAGTTATTGGGAGGTGATAAATATTTAATTACGACTCTAAGAGCAACTAGGCTGAGATTCGGGAAAAAAAGACTACGGTTACGTTATCTTCCCTGAAACAGCGATTTCCTGTTATTTTACCATTTTTTTCTATTCATAAGTAATCTTGACAAACAAATCGTTTTCCTGATAAAAAATGTGTATAGTAATGAATTGAAAAAAAAATGGATTTTTATGCAAATTCAGAATTCAAATTTAGAATAGAGTGGAATTTATTTTTCGTTTTTGAATATTATAAATAATGAATTCCAATTCAAGAACTAAAAGTAAACTTTTTCAAAATGTTTCATCTAACTGTAATTGAAAAGAATAGAAAAGAATTCGTTTTGTCAGCTTGAATCCAGATATTGGAATTTAACATACACGAATTCTTTTTAAAGAATTTAAAACTGGTCATGCATTCGAAATATTTCCATTGAGAAATTCATTTAATTTAATAATCAATTCTTTTCTATTCATTTCTATTAAAAGGTTCGTTATTTACTAACAATTTCGTAATTTTTCAGTCTGGAACAACGGCCCTCTTTTTCGCAGCTCAGGGTGGATTTTTGAACGTGGTGAACATTCTACTGGAAAATGGTGCTGTGGTCGATTCACGAAGTATTGTAAGAAAAATATAATCTTGAATTAGACATACTTTTATATATTTATAGACATTCTTTATATATATTTTATAGAAATATTGTATAGAAAACTATTTTATAGAAATGCAACTCTTCCATGTTTCTAATTAGTTCGTTTTTATACATAAATTGGGAGATTTATATTTATATGAGATTTATGAGATTTTGTTTTAAGGATGGAGGCACTCCCATGTTCGTCGCTTGTCAACATGGACACCACGAAGTCGTGGAAACTCTGCTCCAAAGAGGTGCCAATGTCAATGCTCACATGAAGGTGATGAAAAATCCTGACCTCAAAGAAAAACACGAATCTCTCCGGAAAACTTCAACATTGAAAATCGGTCGGAAAACGGGACACGCGGGAAATAGCTGAAATGGGTCGTAATTGGCGATAAGCGAGCGACGCGTTTCGCTAAATAGTTATTGCCTTCGCCTCGCAGTCGGGGCTCGCGTGCCTCGCAATACAATTAAAGCAAAGGATGCTCGCGCAATTGGTGTCAAACACGAACCACCCTTGAACTTTAATTTCGAGTCTTTATCTGCAACCAATTAGTTTTCCCGAAAATTGTCGTTTTTCTTTCCACGGATCAGTTGTATCGCGAGAGTTAGTCTCTGTAGTTTTGTAGATATTGAACTATTCATTTGCCTGCAACAAATTTTTATAGAAACGAATAGAAAAGAAATGGATTTTCAGCCAAATACTGCATTCATTGAATTGTATGGAATTCCAGTTATGAATTCAAGTTAAATTTTATTTAAATGTCAAACTTGAATTGGAATGAATAGAGAAGAATTCATTTTTGTATGTTTGAATACAGACAGTGGAATTTAAGAAAAATGCCGTAATTTTTAAGGATTAAAAATTTATTGAAAATCAAACTATGCGTTCGGAATTTTTCCACTGAGGAATTATTGTTTAGTTCATTCTAATTATTGCAATATTTTCGAATTATATTTCTCATTGCTGAAATATATTCGGTATGTATTGGGAATATATTTCTCTTTTTACTAGGCATTTCTATTCGTTTCTATGAAATATTTTTTAAGAGTTGGATAGTACTTTGGAACCACAAGAGTAACAAAGACATTATTTTAGGACGGCGCATCAGCGCTCTTCGTCGCGGCGCAAAATGGTCATATTTTGACGGTCGAGACGCTTCTGTCACACCACGTGGTGATAGACAGCCCGAGAACAGACGGAGCGACTCCGCTTTGGATCGCGGCTCAGATGGGCCACGATCACGTGGTCAGGCGGCTGCTGAAAGCAGGCGCAAAGGTCGACGCGACGAGACACGTAAATGTCGACGCCACTTGGCAGTTGAGATGGTTTTTGTGAACTTTTCGATGAAAGAATGGGGATAGGGAAATGTTAACGAGAGGGTCTTTTTAGAATTAACATTTAGATTGGAGGAGGATCTTGGAAGCCTGTTTTAAATTGTAGAATCAGCACTGTTGTTGCTTTTGAACTTTCTGTGGTGATTCAGCTTAATGTAAAATTTATGACAGAATTTATGTAAAACGTAGTCTCTTTAATATCTTTTAAATTCTTTGAAGATTATTAGGGTGGGTGTATTTTTAAAAGACTGAAACATCGTTTTTAAAGGATTGTAAGATTTTTTAATAATTAGCCTTTTGATATGTCATCTGGGAAATTTCTAGTTAGTTATTTGGGACTAAGTTTGAAATGTTGAGTGTACATTTTGATATTAGTTTTTGATATTTTAGTCCAGCAGATTTTGAGTTTGAATCACTTATTTTATAGAGTTCACAGAACTATGAGTTGGAGTTAGAAGTAGAAAACTGGAACGTGTTTGACGGAAACTTATTTTTCAGGATGGTGCGACACCTCTATTTAAAGCGGCACACAAAGGTCACGCCGCTGTCGTCGATGAACTACTTAAATACCAGCCAAAGTTGGATATTCTTCCGGTACTGCCATGATTGAATTTAAATTGCAATTTGGAATTGAGTACAGCACATTCTTAATCGAAAAATTCAGCACAGACCAATCTTCAAGACCTTTCATCAATTTCAATAATTATGAAACGTCAAGATCAAAGAATCTCAGCTCTCATTCTTTAAATTTTACTTCAGCTTTACTTTAAACTTTACAACAAGTATATTTATTTCAAATATTCAAATAAGTGTAATTAAACTTGCACTTACACTTATTTGAATATTTGATTCCAATTTGGAATCAAATTGGAACCTAAAAATATACTCTTTCAAGATTAAACTACCTTAAACTACCAATCAAAATAAAAAATAAAGGGAAAAAATATTTATTAAGTGAATGTTCTGTACTGGAAATAAGTTCACTGCGTACGACCCCGATTAATTAACCGTTTGATAACGTTCGCCTTGACTGTATAATTTCATGCAATTAGAACGGCGAGAGTGCTCTTCACGTGGCAGCCTTAATGGGCCACATGAGCGTCGCCAGACTATTGGTCGGCGCAGGCGCGGACCCTCTGCTGGTCAACCAGGACGGTCTCACGTCGCTCCAGCTCGCGGCGAAACACAAGCAGCACCACGTCGCCAGCTACCTGCAGGAGAAGGTCCGGATCTGCTGCTAATCCGGGGCGAAAAATCGGCATCTCGTCGAGAAACGTATAGTTGTTTACATTGTTGACGTTTAAACGCGCGCGTGCGAAATTTGTTATCGCTGAGGTCTCACTCGGAAATTGCGATTGCGAAGCATTAGCATATTCGATAAACCGGGGAACCGCGTTGATTGATATAATTGTGCCGAAGATGCGAGTCAATTGCCTTATCAGGGATTTAAATTCCTCGAGCATAATTAGCGACATTGTTGCACATTGGTTGGGTTCTGTTGATTCCAATGTTCACGCATGCGCAGTCGCGCTGTTTGTCAATTTTTGATATTACAACAAGTTGACAGACTGAGTTTACAGTTTTGTTTGGGAGTTTTTGTTTAAGAAGTTGTTATTGGAACATTTTGAGAAGACAGTTTACGATTTTGATTACTTTCGGTTTTTTCTATTTTTTAAGGCAGTGCATTAAAAGTATGGGGAATGCGAAATTACGTGTAGAATCGTAATGTTGAATCTGAACATTTTAAAGAAACGAACTGTATTTTATGAAATTCTTTTTAATGCAAAGATGCACTGAACAATCTGTGTTATAAAAACTGAAAACATTTTAATGAGACATTTTTAAAGGTTTTGTTTGTTGAGATTTGTTGTTGCATGTAGGTAATTAACAGAAAATTAAGGAACTTAATGATTGTTGTAATACCAAAGAAAAAAAGCTTAATTTACCAAACTGTTTTATTTTATTAATATCGTCATAATAGCTTTGATAATTCCAAGAAAGTGTATGTAGTTTTAGATGTTATCATGTTTTAGAGAGATGTATACTTTTATTTATCGGGAAAATTATTTTAACATTGAGTAAGTCAACGACTGGAATAAAAATGGATGCTTACTGGTTTGATATTTCTATTGCGATATGAAAGATTTGACGATGCAGAGCCGTCCATTTTTTAACGCGAATCTATTTTGAGATGTAATTGGATGATGTTATACTCAGTGTGTTAAAATAATTGTCCGCGTCGCTCTTACATTGTAGTTCCTTGTTTGTGATATAACAATTATTATTTATAGTTCAATGTTGATTTGTTAATTTCTTCACATTAAATAACTAAATAACAATTATGAAAACATAATTATTTATTATAGAAAAATTAGTATCTCTAATTTAATACTTTAATGAAATATAATCGACAATGTTGAGAAATGTTGTTCAACATCGAACGATGTTGGATAAATTATAAATTTTATTTAAACAAAAATAATGAAAAGTTGAATGAAGGAAGTGACAAGCAAGTGACTTTTCAAGCCAAATGTACTGCGATGAAAAAAACTGAAACAAATTATACGATAATCGTCGACGAAGTTTTAACTATTCATAAATGTTTCGGTTTTGTTTCAACCAAAGTTTATGTGCGACATTCAAGTACGTGTTATGTATGATAGAGCAAAGTTGACTGTCATGGAATGCAAATGAGAATTTATGGCAGCAATGTTGCGTTACTGTACAAGTCTCCTAAGACTGATTAGTCTGCCTTACTGCTTGAAAGCTAAATCGACATCGAATTATGCGATTTTATTAAACGTGATTGGATCTACCATTTCAAACGTATACCAACGTTACATTTCGATTGTATATTCTTCTTATTTTAATGGAAATAAAAAAGGTCCATTAAAATATATTTAAAAACATTCAATTTTATATTTACATAATCTAAACAAAAAGATTAATTTATTGACATTTATCAACTATTTCCTGTCTAATTAGAAGTTAAATTATTTATTTATTAACTATTTCACCTGAAATACGTACGAGTATATTCTAGTTAATTAAAAATAGGAAACAGCGATCAAGCAATCGTCATCATTTCATTTTCTAAATTTATATTGAACTCCAATCGAAATTCAGCTCAGCGTTTAAATGAGGCACATCATAAACACACAGTATCACACGAGATATCTTATCAAGATTATAAAAGCGTCTCTAACTTACACCTCATTCAAATCAACGATTACCTGCACAATTTCAGACATAACAACTTTATTATTATTGCTTAAACTTTCGTCCACGATTTTGTTATCTAGACAAACTTCGCTCGAACGTTGCGAATTCATGTGTACACCGAACCGACGCTGCTCTGGCATACCTGTACTTATCGATACCTTAAACAAATGCGAGATCCTTATAATAATAATGTAATGTAAAGCGACATCGGAGGGGTCGGTGCCAAAGTACACCAAGTTCATCATTCTGAATCCCATTATATTACCAATATATTCCTGATATATTTCCAATATATTCTCGATATATTCCAAATATATTCCGAGTAATCTGAAAAAATACAATATATTTCCAATGTATTGAAAAATTGGGAATATAATGGGAATATGGTGGGAATATATTTTTGTACAACAAATATATCAGGAATATATACTACATGGCCAATATCCCTATTTTTCACTTCGTTTGCACCGACTCTTCCGCCCCAAAGTATTCACCGGTCTTCCCAAGGTCCATCTTCACCTAATCTAAGCATTAATTGTTGTTGTAAATAAATCGAGATGTATATTTCAAACGCAGTATTCGTAGCAATTTTTCCAATTCCGCCATCAACTGACCCAGTTTCCGCATTCCCCGCCCCGTCCCCGACGGACGTGTTAATCTCCGCCAAAGAAGCGCGCGCCACAGCGGAATCCTTGTCTCCGCGCGACGCGACCTCACGACTGTAATTTCTCCTCATTAACCACCCGTTACGTAACATCGCAAGAAAGCGAAAGGCCAATGTAACGCACAGACATTGTAAAAAGCAATCGGAAAAACGCGGCGACCTTGCGGCCCGTTTTACCCGCCGAACGCTTTCCCGCTTGAGTTTTCCCGAAAAATTGTCGGTCGAGCGAACCGCGGGCTTTATCAATCGCGCGCCGATAAGCGTGATAACGAGCGGCGCGTCGCGATCGAGTCAGTGCGCGGCGGACTGCCGATCGGCGCGGATCATGGTGCGGGACCGGTTGCCGGACTTGGAGGCAGTTAGTAGTGTCAAGAGTGGCATTGTTTTGGTGCAATTGTTTTGCTTTGGTGTCGGCGAGTCGAGTTTCCTTGAGCCCACGCGTTTTTGCTCGTTTCGACGGATTAGTCATTTCGAACAATTGAATCTAAAAAAGCGATGCAAAAAATTTTTTCTTAATGTGTCCTGAAATGACAGTCCTGGGAAATCATTTGCAATTCATTTTCAGGAAAAAGAAAGATCCTTTTTTCGAGTTTTATGTACAAAACAATTTTCTTCGTCCATAAATTGAATTAAAATAACTTTAATTAAATTATTTGAATACAATTAAAATTAAAATAATCATATTTAATAAAATTAAATTAAAAGCAAAAAAAAATTTTGTTTGACGCAAAATCATGTTGGATTAATCTCGAGTGTCTTCGAAGCAGCGATTTCGCAGAGCAAATGCTTAATTGAAATGGCTCCATTAACAATGACCCAGTTGAGTGAGCGCGTGTTTGTTTCGACAGATTCGCAGGAGCAGTTTCGGGCTGAACACGGGGTTCATGCAGAAAGTGCGCATCCCGAAGTCGGGGAACAAAGCGTTGACGCAGATTCTGGACGAAGTACGTTTGGAGTAAAGTACAGGGTGTAGAAAAGAAACGCTTTTTATTTTGTTTGTACAACGTTAGTGGTGACGTTTGAACGGAAGAATCGCAATTGATCGGTTGATTACAAGCTAGTGACTAATTCTATCGCACAGCCATGGTAACGCGTTTGTGTGTTCGCACAGGTTCATCAGATTCGCTCGCTGATTGATTTGATTGTGCAGAACGTGGAAATCGTGAAGAAGCTGCACAACGATGTGTTATCGCACACGAATAAAGGTAACAACGAAATGGGAAAATAATTATTTCTCGAGTAAAATTACCTAAACGAAATGACCCTGTAGTAAGTTGAACGTAAAAGTTGAGATTGTGTTGATAAGAATGGAAAGGTGTAAAAGTGTTGAAAAGAATAATAATATATGTTGATAATATATAAGTGTTGAAAATAAATGTTAAATTGGGGGACTGAAAAGAATTTAAAGTAAGTGAAATTTCACTGAACTCAGAAGAAATGAAGGCAATTTATAAGAGAATTGAAAAATAGTAACTAACGAAAGTGTCTGTTCCTTTCAATTCACAGTCTTCACTGTTAATTTACTGTAAATACAAAGTTTTTATGAAACAGTGTCACAACTTCAAATGCTATATAATAACATGTAATTGGACATAAAAATAATGAGTTTTATTTCGATTTAATAAAGCAATTTATTATTAGTTTTGTCATTTATCTAACTGTTATCTTTAGGAAAAGGGTTACTTCATAATAAGAAAAACTCATTATTTGTTAATTCAATCATCTGTTTCAGAGATACAGAAAGAACTCGAGAACCGAATATTTTCCATCTCTCAAACCTCAGTTACCGTCAAAGCGAAATTGCATGGTAAGTATTGTGACAGTAGCTCGGTACATTTAAATGCGGTTGGGACGTACAATTAATTTTTAATTCGATTCTGCCAAGCAGAAATGATTCGTCGAATATAAAACAGTCGTCTAATATTGATTTGTCACAGCGAATTCACAGAATTCGACGTGATGACAACGATTTCGAACTTTCGTAATCTCGCGAAAGATTTTGCTAGTCCAATCTTGTAACAATAACGAATTTTGCATTAAAAACATCTACAAAAATACAAAAAACCTTCTCAGTCTTTTGTTAATTAAAGTTAAGTACAGACTACTCTCTACATTGCTATATCTTTCACAAACGTTTTAAAACCTTTAAAAAATATGTGAATTGTTGTAAATACGACCTCGGCCTTTATTGCACCTTTTCTGCATATTTTAACTCTGTTTTTATCATATTTACAATTAATAGAAACTCAAAGTACAAATCACAGTTCATAAAATTCATGAAATATAATGCTAGTTTGTTATTTACATTTACATTAACATTTATTTTATGTTATAGTTATTAAACATATTGCTGTAAAACTTGCGAATGTTTTACACATTCGATACAAAAATGCTGGAACAAACGCTCGCGTCAATCAGTCCGATTCGTCGTCGCTAATCGCGCTATACTCTAAGTCTCTGAGCTGTTCTCTTGACTTAAACGGTATCGGGGTGCTACTGAAAAGCGACTTGTTACTAACAATCGGCGAATTCATCCGCAGCGATTTCCTCGAAGATATCGAGGATGACCGGCTGCGACTTCCCTTACCCCCTTTTGAGGACGTTGATGCACTAGAATCCACCTCGTTTTCCCTTCTGCAAGAAACATTCCGTCAATAAAACCATTTTCAAAGGGATTCCAGAAAACTAGAGAAAAGTCAACACATAGTAGCATGGGTTGAGATATAATAAGACTCCTTCCTTTATTTCAACTCGAAACTCAATATTCATCATAATTTCAATGAAACTTCTCTCTTTTACTATCAGATCCTCATCACATCTCACTGCAACCCAATTCATGCCAATACCCCTCTCAAAATTCCCAAAATTACGAAGAACAAGAAAGTACCCAGGACTCCTCGTAAGCTGCGCAATTGTTTCATTCGACAGCCTTTTCAGCGTTATCGCAGCGCAGAGGAGTGTCTTGTCCTGCTTCTGCGCATTCTTCTTCTCCCTCACTCCCTCCTCCTCATTGAGCTGTTTCTTCCCATTTTTCCTAAAAAGAAACTCAGAATAGAACCCCCTCTCCTCCTAAAACCACTCTCCACTATCTATTCCCCCCATACCTTATATCCTCAATCCTGCTCTCCAACTCCAAAAACTCATTCTGCAGCTCCGTCAGTGGCTCCTTGCTAAACTCCAGCACCATCTGCACGAAGAACCTCGTAACATCCTGCACCACCGGCGACTTCAGCTCCTTCAGCTTCGCCTCGAGCTTCACCAGCACAGGCATCAGCTGCTGCACCCTCACCCTCTTCAAATTGTTCACCTCACTCTCATTCCCGTTCGTCGCGCCAGTGGCGCCCTCCTCCTGCGCCTCCTCGTCATTCTGCCGTTTCTCGTGGAAGTTCGGCTGCATGTACTCGCTCGACAGAATATAAATCATGTCCTTCAGCAGGCACATCTCGTTTTCGCCCGCGATCACCAGGGTGCCCTCGCAGATGCTGTGCAGCACCTTAGTCAGGCTCCTCGTGACCGAGACCTTCCCCGTTGGCTCCAGCTGCTCCATCATGAAATCGTAGATGCTCCTCCGCTTGGCCTCGTTCTCCCCCGCGGACAGCATCAGCACCGCCCTCTCCTTCTCCGACATCTGGTCGACCTTGCGGTCCATCCTGCAGTCGTTGTAGTGGAATACGCCGGCCACGAACTCCTGCTGGATCAGCGACTTGTTCTTCACGATCAGCCGTTCCTTCACCAGGAACACGGTGAGCTCGCGGATGGTCTCGTCCGGGTCCGCGATCATCGTCAGGATGTGGAAGAAGAAGACGCCCTTGACCTTGATGTAGTCCTCGAGCAGCAGCTGGATGAAGATGACGACGATGGCCTCGCGGACTCGGGGGTTCGGGTCCTTCATGCAGACGCACATCTCCGGGAGGTACGGGTCCACCAGGGCGGTGAACTGCTCGCAGTAGTCGGCCAGTGCCTGGGCGGCGTTGACGCGGATCGACGTCTCGGTGGCGCTCTGGTGGGTGGAGGACTGGCACATCAGGTGGCTGAGGATCGGGGTGACCTGCTGGGCGATCTCGCGGTCGCGGATCCCGAGCTGTCCGAGGAGGCGGATTCCGAACGGTCGGAGCAAAATGTGGCGACGGCCGGGTAGGGAGTCCCAGTCCAGGAGCATGTTCTGGAGGAGGCTCAGGGTATCGGGGGTGATGTTGCCGGTGCAGAGGAAGGAGGCGTTGCCGAGGGTGAGCATGGCGCGGAGAGGGCAGATGTCGCAGGAGTCGTCCCCGGTGAAGATGCGGTTGATCTTGAGCTCCGCGGACTTCATGAGGGCGAGCATGTTGGCGCGGAGGAGGCGTTCGCCGTTGGGCTGCATTATGCGGTCGAGGATGTCGATGCAGATGCTGATGTACTGGTGGTTGATCTGTGGAGAGGAGAGGTGGATGTACACTGAAACCTCCCATATTTTACTCCCATAATTTGCAGTGATTCGGATATTTTATTATTGGTGGTGTTTTTAAGAGATATCAAGAATGCCCTAGCGTACTGGTTTACACTGAAATGTAGTGTATTTGTAGTGTAAATTCAGTGTTTCGAAAAATTGATGTAAACTTAAGGTAAATGCAGTGTAAATCAAATGCACCCAAATTACACCGTAATTTGGGTGCATTTGAAAAGTAATTTGAGTTGTCGAGTATAAATAAAGATGTAAAACTGTATTTATACTCCTCAAAAAAGATGTAAAACTGTATTTATACTCCTCAAAAAAGATGTATAAATTTGGTGTAAATCAGCCTGCTTCCCGGAGGAGGCACTTTGTGCCCATAAATGAGGCGCGCAAAAGGTCACTTTTCGTTTTTAACAACAAATTTATTTTACGGACACCCTAAAATATAAACGTACATAACATAAATATTTTTCTTACAGAAATATGATACAAAGAGTATTGAAATTCTAGGTGGCCACTCTTTTTCTAAAAAAAATGTCTGACTTTTCCAGGTTTTCCAGACGATTTTCCAAACTTTTCTCTGACTTTTTTATGAAATAACTGGCAACAAATCGCCGTTTTAATAATTCACCAAGCCCCCCCCTTCAATTTTTTGAAATTTTTGGCAAGTTTCATGTGGTTTATTTTTATTTTCCTACAGTGTATTTACACAAAGCCTCCTTACACAAAGTAGTTTTAATAATAAATAAATTAATTGGAACAAGTTAAATTAATCTTTAATTTAATTTTGGTGAATACGCCATGGAATTATGGGGTCGTCCATAAATATGTCGCGCATATGGGGGGAGGGGAGGGTCGATGTGTGACGGTCTGTGTTATAGGGATAGGAAAAAGTCTGAAAATTCATTACATGGGGGAGGGGGGGTCAAAAATGGTCAAATTTAGCGTTACGTAATTTATGGACTATTAATACTTAGACAATTTTTCCCTGACTTGTAATAAAATTCCCTGACTTTTCCCTGACTAGTAAAATTCCCAGACTTTTCCCGGTTTTCTATGTTTTCCATAAGAGTGGCCACGCTGGAAATTGTTATTATTTGTTTGTCGTCGATATATGTGACGAAATAATTTTATTTCATAAATAAAACTCTTCCACTGAAAAAAAATTATTAAGTAACTTAAAATCACTTGAAATCCCGTTTATGCAATTATTATTTACAAATTTAAACAAAATACAGCACTGTCCATTCTCTGGGGGCAATCCTCTTGTTGAATGTATAATTAATTTTCTCAACTTATACAAAACAGGAATAAATTTCGATGCATTTCTTAAAAAAATACAATATTTTACTTTTCATATGATTACCTGATTATTCATATGATTCATATTCTTCGTCACAAATTAACTGTCCAATCATTGATACATATACTTTAAAACTATTACTACAAGTATATGAGTATATTTCATTGTTCACAGAATTTGTCTGTGAACATATCAACCAGACTGTTTATAATGAATCCTATTTCTTTGCACCTCTACCTGAAGCTGTTACAGTACATAATCTATACACTGCTTTGAGACTGAACTTTTTGAAACTCTAAAAATTATCAATATAACTTTCAAGAATCTCTGCCATTAATCCATTAGATCATGCGTTCCATTAATAGCACTCGCATGTAAATTCAGCTCATATTCATTGATTGATTGCAACATTTTCCTTGCAGCCTACTCTCCACCTACAATCCCACCAAAACTACACTTCCTCCTTCCAATCAATTGCTCATCAAAACCTTCAAAAACCCCATCCAATGCAAACATCATCAACCTTACTTCAACTAAACCTTTACCTCAAACTGACAGAGGCTCTGATAGATGTCCGCCTGCATTTTCTGCAGCAGCGTCTTATCGATCCTCGACCAAGAGTTCTTCAGCACCTCGAGCATGAAGCTTACGTGTCCACTCTCGCTCCTCAGCATCTCGTTGTAGTTCCTAAAGTACACATCCACATTCTTCAGACAAATACTCTCCGAGAAGGTCGCCAGCAGGAACCACGCCTGGACCTCATGCGGGGTGTCGATGTGACTTCTCACCCTGGAGACACACCCCTCATTCACGCTCCCAGCCTGCACCCACTTGGAGCACGCCTTGCTCAGATACGCCCTCATCCTCAGCCGCATCAGTTTGTCAATGACCCTCCAGGGCAGCTCCAAATCATCATCCCCCAGATCCGACCAGGTCTTCAGCTCCCCCACGATCACCTGGCTCATCGCCTCCAGCACCTTCTCCTGGACTTTCCCATCGACGTCGAAAATCCGTGGGACCACGTTCCGCACCCAGTTGTCCAGCAGCCGCTCGTTCCCCGGCGCCTCCTGCAGCATCTGCGTCAGGAACTGGATGGCAGACTTCCGCACCACCACCGACAAATCCCTGCAGTGTCTCCCCATCAGCGCCACCACCTCGTCCAAGGTACTCGGTCTCAGGATCGTGATGTTCCTCAGGATCTGCAGCGTGCTTCGCCGAATCAGCGCCCGGTCGTCCTCGACCCTCCGGAACAGCATCTGCAGCAGCCTCCTGGAACCCGCGAGACAGTTCACGTCTTTCTCCAGCGCGGACCTCAACACCTCCAGCTGCGGCAGCGGGTTCTCCACATTCGCTTCGTCGAACATGGCGTCGAATTCCTCGCGGAAGACGTCCACGTTGCCCCTCTCCGTGAGCTCGGTGAGGATGGCCATGGCCTTGCCCCGAGCCATGTTGGACGCCTCCGAACACTTCGCCAGGACGAGGCCTATCAGAATCCTGCGCATGCGCGACCTCAGTTCCAGCTCATCCTCGTCCCCCGATTGGTCCCAGGTCGGGGTCTCCAGGAGCAGCTTCCCCGCGACCTCGAGAGCGAAGATCCGGGGAACGATGCGGGTGCTGTGATGGCCGAAGACGACGAGGCTCTCTATTTGTTTCTTCAGGAGGTTCCCCTGGCAGAGATTGACGATCCTGGCGACGACCGACGCCTGTTTCTGACGAGCCTCCAGGCGCTCGGGACAGTTGTTGAGGAGATGCTGCACGAGGATGCGGAATCCCTTCTCGGCGTCGCCCTCGTGGGAGTCGAGGAGGATTTCGAGGAACGTGAGGACGGTGTTTTTGAGCACCGTCAGGTTCTTTGGTGGAAGTTGCGGGGGGTTGGCGAGGAGCTGCTGGTAGACGTACTTGAGGATGAGTTGGATGGTCACTTGGACTGTGCCATGGTTCGGCTGACAGAGCTCCTTTAGGGCGATGTAGGCGTTGTAGGACAAAGTGGCCAGGGAGGCTCTGGAGGACGTTTCGATGGTCAAAGGGTTGCTGGTGGTCTCGGCTTTGGCGACTTCGATGAGGCAGACTACCAGCGCCTCCAGCGACCTCTCCTGGTTCTTTATGACGAACTTCGGCAGGGTGCTGATGAGGTCGTACATGACGCCGTTCAGGCCCTGCGTCAGGGTCAACTTTTCCTGCAGGGTCAAGGTCGTTCTTTCATCCTCAAGGTCGTAGAGCTCGGACAGGTCATGGCTCCGGTTTTGCTTTTTGTATGTGGGCGTCAGGAAGTTGAGCAGCTTGAAAGAGTCGAGGGCGAGTTCAAATAGGTTCGGATGGAAGATTTCGAGGACGTTGCTGCCGGGGATGCTGAGGAGGTTCAGGTAGAGTGAGGTCGCCCTGAGGCAGGATTGCCGGGAGTCCTCGCCAGCGCTGAGTCGGTGTCCTGATTTTATTAGGTATCCAAGAACTGCTAGGAGACTTTTGATGTTTATGTTCTTGAGGGTGTTCCAGTAGACTTTGGGGTTGAGGGATTCATTTACCCAGGACTTTGTGGCTGAACAGGTGTCTTTGAGTATGGTATTGATGTCTTCGTTATCGAGGGAGAGGATGTAGTCTTCGGGTGGTTCAGAGAACTCGAGAAAACTGTCCAACCAGATGGAATCGACCCAGTCCTTCGAGATAAGTTCTAAGTTTAGTGCGGTGAATATGTCCAGGTTCTCCATTGTTGGATTTGGGTCCACCATTTTTCTGTCAGATTATCGCTGCGAATTTGAAGATAGGTCAATTAGATGATATTTAAAGGAAAAGCAGATTGTTACGTTTTGTTGGAAATTAAGTTGTGTAAATTTTAATGTCAGTACTTTATTAATTAAGCCCACTTTTTTCCCTGATTGTTTTATAAAAATTCCTTTATTCAAGTATACAAATTTAAAGATGAAGGAAGTAAAAATTAACAAATTTGTTTCATTTAATTTAACAACTTTGTTGTAAATTAAATCACAAACCAATAAATCATTTGATTATGAGGCACCAAATGACAACACTGAAATGTGCAATTTTGTAATGGCACAAAAAATATCTACAATGGACAAAAATGTCACCTTTTTTCTTCAAATACGCAGAACTATTCTGTTTTCTTGCATATTATTAAAAAAACTTAATTTCAAAAAATAAATTCAAAATAATAAAATAATAAAAATACTAATAAAAATAATGAATAAATGAGTATTTATCAAGAATATTTATAATATTTTTAAAACTTAAGGGATTTGTTATACAGACGTTTACAATTAAGATATCGTAAATATAATAAAATGTTTAAGGAAAAAAAATGTTTATACTTACTGTTGCGAAATATTCTCGTCAACTTGCAACTGGTTGAAACAAAAAACCAAAAAAAGATATCTTGCCCCAATTGTTGTTGTAAACATAACCTCCAAAGATAAGTCACTCTGTTTATTGTCGCAATTTGCGCCATGAATGTTTTACGCGCAAATCCAAAAGTATTTTGAAATTTCTGCGAGAAGTCCCCTTTGACTGCATCATGACACTTGTGTAAATGTTGATTAGAGTTAAGTTTTTTTTCGGCGTAAAAAGCGCGGGCGAAACAGCTGTAGCGAGAACTCGCGCGTTTTGTTAATCGCGAATAAGCTGTTCGAGTGTGTGCGTCGGCGCTGCGCGCGAGATTAGATTTTTCGCGGAGATGCGAATTATGTAACATTACGAGAATGTTTAAATATTGTAAAACCAAAGAAGTAAAGTTTTTAAATTGATAACTTTACAAATAAAACGGTTTTTCTATATTAACTAAAACTAACAAAAATTATTTGTGCTAGTTTTAGTTAATACAAAAAATTAAAATATCAATGATACTAATTATTTTAAAATAATACACTAAAAAATTTGGTTGTTAAAATACAACCAAAATATAATATTGGTTGTATTTTAACACACCAATATTATTTTAATAGTTTTAAGAATTGTATTATTTACTATTCTATTTTATTTTTTAATGGATTTCTTGTTTTGCTCATTCTTTATGTATGTTTGATGAATTGTTAAAATGTCCATACTGGTAATTTCACAGAAATGGGACAAAAGATTGCCGATATCGATGAATTGGAATCGCAGGACATGAAACATGCGCCCATCCACGTCAGGATTCAGGTACTGCAATACACAACAATGTTGACAATGTACTCGAATGTCATGATGGACTACAATGAGTCTTTAATAAAGTACCACAATAAATGTTCATCGCTTCTTCATCAACAAAGAGCTTTACGTAAGTTTAAATATATAACGAAAATAATAAAATATTCCCAATTCCAGATGACATCTCACGATTTACTCTCTCTTTTTTAGTGAAAAAAGACGTGACCGGTTCGGAATTTTCTCATCTACTGGACGAAAATGAAACTAAGTTATTTGTTGACAATGTAAGTTTTAAAACTGAAACAAAACTTAAGAATTCATTAAATGTCACATCCAAGTCTCAGTTAAAATGTAATTCAATTTCATTTAGATTTTGTATGACACTCGAGTAGCCAAGCAACAATTAATGGACATACAAAATCGACATGAGGAAGTGAAGAAGTTGGAGAAGTCAATCATCGAAGTGCGAGACATGTTTAGTGAATTAGCCTTTCTGATTGAAAAGCAGGTACAAAAAATTAAAAATTAACTTTTTTCATATCTGTGTGGATAGATCAGATTTGAGCATTTTCCACTCCCAGGTGAAAAAGAACTACGTTGCGCCCTATGTACTGGTATAAAAGTTCATTTTTTATCCCATGTAAAAAGTAAGAATAATTAATACGTTACAACGAAGATCGCTATTTTTTCCCCAAATTATGACCTGATTAGTACAGTTGCTTTCTGTACATATGGAGTGTAAGATTAGATACCTGTAATTGACTTCGATAACTATTGTGCTTATGTAAAAATTGTTTGTTTTAGGGTGAGCAGATAGACTCCGTGGAATATTTCGCCCGAATGGCGATAGATAACATCGACAGCGGCCGAATAGATTTGGCGAAAGCACGAGCGAAAAAAAGAAAATACAGAAAGGTACATTCCCGGTGATCAATTTCGCAAAAGAATAAACTCGTTCATACAAAAGAGTGATATGTCATATTTGTTTGTTTCAGAGGAAAATCAAAATAATCCTGGTGCTCAGTTTAATAGTCAGTATATTTATAGCGTTCGCCGTTTTATCCGAAACTGCGTTTTAATTTATTTGTATATAAATGTAATATAAAACATCTAAAACCATCAGACTCAGAGTTTCCGATTTCTTAATCACACGAATAACCATATATTTGCACATTTGATGTCCAATTTCGAGACATGGAAAATTATTATAATTATTTTTCATGTTTCGCCTCCCTTTCCGCTAAAGTTTTAAAAAACTTCACGAGTCCTTTCGCGCTTGGTCTGCTTACGTAATCTTCGTCCGTGCAAACATAGAATACTTCCAGGACATTATTATAGTCCTTAGACAAATCCACTGCTGGCAACGCTGGACGTGTACCTAATTGAAAAAAATGAAACATTAAATTTGTATTCCATTCCTTATTTTAATACAATTTTTTAAGTTTTAAATTTATGAATTCAAGTTTTAATGATTACCATTCAATTAAAACTTGTTTCATGAATTTTTTATTTTTACATTGCGTTGATTGTTACAATTGTATTAATTATACTGTTAAATTATTAGTATTTTCTTACCTATTTTCGGGTTCACAGTTTTTAGATGAGAATTTATCATCTCGTCAGTGTTTATATTTGGGTCTTTATTCTCGTAAGCATGCATGAATGTGGTGAACGAACCGTCATGCGACATTTCATCGACGGATTCGTCCAAATCTTCCACATGCGGACAAGTAAGAGCGATCATTTCCCAGACAACGATTCCGAACGCCCAAATATCGGCTTTGTTAGAGACCGGCCCGGTTTCTGAAAAACAAGGACGGAAGTTCGTTGAATACGTGACTTCGATGCTTTAAGCCACAAGGTAGCGTGGCCGAGCGGTCTAAGGCGCTGGTTTAAGGCACCAGTCTCTTCGGAGGCGTGGGTTCGAATCCCACCGCTGCCAATTTTTTTGCCCAACCGTCGGCCCCGCGGCGCGCGCAAATTGGGCTACGCAATGACAGCGGCGCCTGCGACGGTTCAATGGGTTGCGTCGGCACGCGGCGCCGTGGTTCACACCTATCAGGGCCGCAGCCTTTTCCAAGAGCTCGCCGTCTGGCGCCCCATTTGATCATACACCTCGGCGCACATATATTATATATATATGTATACTCACGCGCGCGGAAACATAAATTTATTTCACGTTCCGGCGGCGGGAAGGGAGGGGGAGAGAAGGGAGTCCGGACGGACCGGCCGGTGGACGCGCGATGGCGTCAGGCGGGTTTTGGCGGGAATGCGGTGGCATCGCGATCGGGCGATAAGGCGCGGTGGCATTGGGTTATTTTTGCTGGAATTGATTTGTTTACTTTGAAAGAGTTACGCTCTGATTGGTTAAAAGTGTCGAGATAGCCAAGGTTTTTGCGTGTACAGTTCCAGAGGTGTACAGTCCCGGAGGTTTCGGTGTATGTAAACAAAGATTTGTTTACATGCCTTGTTTACATACGTTTCTTTCATGTTTCTTATAAAACTGAAGGACAAGGAACAAAAAATCAAATCAATGTTCAGTTTTCTACAAAATTTATTGTCGTCAGTTCCTCGCAATCTACAGAATAGTCGTCGTCTTCTTAACATAGTCTTACTCTAATCACGAATCCTAAACTCGGCGTCCGTTTTTTGTTTAAATGCATTAGATTTGATAAATTAGTTTTGTTAGTTTAAACAAGACATGTAACAAAACTTCGTTACACGTCTTGTTTAAATGAGTGAGGTGAACCACTCACCCATCCCAACATCTAATCTCAAACTAACTTCTAATCTCACACCCGATCCTCTAATCACCTACCCCTCCCTCACCTCCAGTCTCTTCAACCCCCGCTCCACCCCTTCCCCGGAAAGGAATACCCCCAAAAAATCCTGGCAGGATCGCCTTTCTTAGGCGAGCTCCTTCTCAGGAATGCGATCCTGTTGCGGATGTTGTTCACAGGGGCTCGCCATTCCCACCCAGCCGCGGGCCAAGGGCCAGTCGGTGATCCGCCGGGGAACGTCCAAAAGCCTGCGCTAATTAGCGTAATCACCGGTGGCATTGAGTGGCGCGCGCGTCGACCCGCGCCATTGGTGCTCCCGGGCCACGTGCTGCCCTGGTAGCCGTCCGATCCGAAAGATGCCACCCTAGGCCACGCCCCTGAGCGCCAGGGCCACCCAGGCCGGCCTCGACACTGGCGCCCTCTAGGGACCTTGAACCGCGTCAAGGATGCAGCGCGTCTGCCGCCGGTCTGAACGCTTCCCGGCCTTCCGGGTGTCAAGGCGACCGCGGGGTGAAGGGGAGGAGAAGGGAAGCGCCGCGATTGCAAATGGCGGCGCTGGGGTTCCCCTTAACGGCGTAGTAAGACGTTAAGCCGCGTGCGTGCTCACATCCCGCATAAGAACCGTAACATAACAGGTGAACAGAAAGCGGCATCTTTCTCCTCTCTCGTGCAGCCGACGATGTTCGCGCGGGTTGTCTCGTTTAGCCCCTCCTTGTACCGGGCGAGCATAGTGGCGCCGGAGGTGGCGCTGCGAGCGCGACACTTGTTGCCGGCGGCCAGACTCGGGCTTTGCCGATTTGCGGTGTTGACGACTGGGGTCCTTCCAGGGTTGTAGTTTTTTTAAGGTCATGTCGAATTCGTTATTACCGACATTATAGGTTTCTCGAACCACGAGAATATGGACAATTAATCGATAAATTAAGGAATATAGGTTAGGTGATTGGTTAATTGTTTTCCTCGTTTCTACATAATAAATCTACTGTTTCTACTCTGCTGAAGCCAGGAAGTTGCGCATAAAGTATCTTCCTCATAAACAAAAAATTTAAATTACCTCTTAAACAAAACATTCGTACGTTGGTAGTCAGGGTTCCTTAATTATCGTTATTCAATATCAATAACAAATTTTTTGGTGCGGATCCCACAGTTTATGTAGTTTTAATGCACCATTTATCAATGGCATTAACAAATTTTTTGGTGCGGATCGCACCCCTTATTTTTATAAACCAAAACAACAGCCGTAACAAATCTTCGATAGTACAGTAACCAGTACCCCAACAACCTCGCCTTCATCTCTGCCACACTCCCAATCCTAAACCCTATCAGCCACCTCCTCGCACCCTCCTTCCCTCCCAAGAACCCAAAATTCCATTTTTCTCTTGACTTCTCCAAAACGGTTGCGACCCTCTGCTGCTCGCCTGTTCCCCGCCGTCACCTGATTGAGTCTAATGATTACGAATCTTAATCATTAACGAGTTTCCCGCGCGGATTTGCGCCTCTACTCAATTGCCCTCCTACTCAAAGTCCGGCCATGTAACGTCGCCGGAGCCAATGTCATTGCGTATCAAAATCGTTAGTCTACTGAATTAGTCACGCAGCCGGCGTTACACTGCCGACACACATTGTAGCCAGTGTAAAGTGCGGCAATATTTAATGGAATTGAAATATTGAAGAAAACGTCTTGTAATGGCTACCAAGGCAGCAGAAGGCGCGCCGCCTTGCGCTATTACAATTATATAAATGATAATTGAACGTGTCCCTGGTCACTCGGTATATGTTGCGATCGACTTAGCCGGATGCACTGAGGGGACTGGCGATGTCGAACATTCGACGTCCGCAACGCTGATGAGCATGATACAACTTTATATATACCTAGTGTATGTATGAAATATGTATATTACAAGTATATATCTATTTTATATATAAAGATCCATCTAATAGATGTACTCAATTTATAATGTTCTATCGGAGAAGATTCAGGAGGATCTGATTGGTTCGGGTGGGCAATTTTGGCGGGAAGTTCGGGACTGGGGGGATCGCAATGACGGCGGTTCGCGCTTAATTTCCACATCTTCCCGTAAGTGCACTTAACGGACAGAATGGACATAATCAACAATTTAACCGACTGAGGAGCAGGTTGTCACGAGGGCCAGGAGGTGGCGCTGGCAGGGTCGAACTTGAAACTCCTGACGCCCTGAGTGGAAATGCACTTTGTTTAGGAAGGATATGCTGCGAGGCGATGTTCAATGCAGATTCGTGGCGGGAAGTGCGAAATGTTGGGGCGAGGTTTGGGAGAGGGTTTAGGTTGGAAGGGGGTCGGAGGTGTTTTTTTATGGTTTTGGAAATTATGAGGAGAATTGGTATTATAGTATCGGGTTTATGCAATTTCAATACCATTACAATTAATAAATATAAATTTACTGGCAATGTAAAGTTTCAATACAATAATTGCTGTGAATACTTTCCGAATGCGGCTATGAAAAACAGTAGACCAGTTATTCGTGTCTTGAATTATATATAAATTCAGTATTAATAGATAAACAATATTTAAACTTACCTTTATTTGATTGTATTTGATCAAGGTGTTTATAAACTTACCAGTCAATGTTCCCATCTCGTCTGGCGAAAAGCCCGAATTAATTAGCTATCCATTGGTATATAATTTTATCACTAATTTTTTCAAAATTTTGATAAGCTCAATACGAAACACATCGAATTGATATTTTTTTAAAGCATTTTAAATGCCTCACTCAACTCTTTAATTTCAATTCAACCTGTCTAAAATTTTGATTCCACATGAGAAACAGTTTGACGCAAATTATACTTACATTATTTTAACATGACAACATGTTGAACCAAGCGGTTTTCTCCTAACATTATTCAATGTTCCCGTAAGTTGTTAATTTCCAAGAATGCATTATTCCGAAAACAACAAAACTCGTGCTCTTCCCGGAATAGCCGCCCGCCCCTTCGCTCGAACCGTTCCCGCGCGCCGCCATCTCGCCTCAAAGCCGCTGCGCGACTGCGCATGCGCGCGCAGCTCCTCATCGGTGGAAACGCCGCGCGCACCTCCTCGCGCCTGCTGCTGCCCGCGTATCGGAAAGACACAATTTTGAGGAAGAGCCGCACAGGCCCTAAGCATCTCGGAGACGTTCGGCTGGTCCTCGCGGTCCCTTTCCCTCGCCCCCCGCGATTTCGGCAGGCCCGCCGCGGCGCCACGGTCGCCGCCAATCCCGCCCGCCCGCGCCACCCGGTTCCCGCGCTCGCTTGCCCCAAACCGCCGCGAATCTCGCGCATTCGAACCGCCATTCCGCCGCCGCGCAGGATAGCGACACCGTTTTCCCCAAAAATCCGGCCGGCGCGCGCCGCCACCGCCATCTCGCGATTTTGGCGCCAAAACCGCGGCCGACGGTTTTGGCGGCAAAACCGCGGGATGCGCGGCGATTCGGCGACTCCGAACCGGCGATTCGGTT
>JABFPB010001286.1:0-26364 GCA_022817645.1 Ceratoteleas bidentatus | reverse complement strand
CTTAATATGTTTCGCAAAAAAATTCGATATGTTTCAATATGTTTCTGTACGTTTCAATATGACATTTTTAATAGGGAAAGGAATAGGAACTAATCGGACCCTAAAATGTATTTTAGGGTCCATTGGAGGCATTTCTTTCCATTACTTTCAATTTTTATAAAAAAGTAAATTGGAAGCAATAACAAATTGGTATTTCTATATTATATTTTTTACAGTGTTGTACCTTTTTCTAACTCGTTTCAGCATTTTAGATCGCTTGGCTTTTGTATATCGAGCATAAGCTAGCACCAACTTCGCAAATTGTACTTCTGTGATTTTGTCATCATCATCTGGATTTTTACGTTGAAACTGAAATTATTTTTCGAGTTTATTATAATTTCATTACAAAATAATAAAGATACTTTTATAACTAAACTAAGAATCTTTCAAATTTTCAACAAATCAATACCTCCAAATCGAGTAACTGGTTCTTCAGTTGATGTTGAAATTCTAAAAATTTGTCAATCGTCAGTTTCTCTTTTGCATCGGGCCCGAAGAAATATGTCATCAATGCGGAATCAGCGCCCTGAAACAGTAAAAGTTCACATTTAGATTCCATTAAAATATATTGAGAAACAAAATGTGCATCCTCTTTTTTATCGCATCATTGGGAATGCTTACATTATTTAATTTGCTGTCCCGATATTTCGACTGAATATTGTTCTTCTGGCAAAATAAGGACACAATTTTACTAAATTCCTCCGAATCGACAAATCCATCCCCGTCAATGTCGAACACTCGAAAAGCCATCTCGAAATGATGACGATTAGCTGAAAAGACCGATCAATCAGTTGTCAAATAATTTTCTCTTTTTCATATCATATCATTTGGACTAGTTTAATTAAAACGGAGGTATTAAACGAAAACGACTTACTTGACAAGACTATTAGGAGGAACATATAATCGGGGAAAGTTATCAATCCATGGTTTTCTAGTTTATAAAAAATGCTACTTTTGTCCAAGTTCAGCTCCGATTTTACGTAAATATTCTAATGGAATAAAAAATTTAATTCACGTCATTAGAATAGTGAAAAAAACTTACAAGTTGAAATCGTAATTAATCATAATCATATTACCTCTGGATCAAACTTTTGGTATTTATCCAGTCCAAGATCTAAAATGATTGCAATAAGTAAAATGTTAAAAAATTGTTTTTATACGGAAAAATAAGATTTAATTTAATTAAATTTATCTAATTATTAATTTATTTAATTAAATTAAATAAAGTTAAATAAAAAAATGCAATTAAATTAATTTAAATAAAAAACTTAAATTAAATGTTTAATAAAAATGTTGATTTTTAAAGAAAAAAATCGTTATTACCTTTGGGTTGCATAATTCCAGGAACTACTGACCTCAAAAAGTCATCTGGCGTCATGCAAATCTCGCTCTTGTTCGTACGAGAATTTTCCACCTTAATAGTAGCAAAGTACCGGAAAACCTTATCTGGCGTTGAGTATCGTCGAATTCGGTTTTCATATTCGATTATCTAAAACGCATCCAAAATGCCTTCCATCAATTTGCAACAACATTTTCCAATGACTTATCATAAATACTATAAAAGCCTTCTTTTTCGGCGGATCACTTTAATCAATAATCCTTAAACTAATGGAACCTGATGCCGGCGTGTTTAAAAAAACGCGCTTTTTATGACCCTGAAATATTTGAAATGAACTTTCGGGCGGTCGAAAGTCGACCGTCTCCGAACAATACCTTTCTGTCCTTAAATCCCAATCTGCCATTCTTCCCTTTCTCCGATTCCGTCTGGTCTTCCTGCTGCTCACTTGCATCGTTTGTATAACTGTTACGTAGGCCTCTAAAAAATTTCTCGGTGATAAAACAAAAAATCAATGTTTCCACAAAGAAGTCTTTTCTTAAGGAAAAGTGGATGAATATAAAGAGAAAGTGAACGTGATAATTAATTCAAAATCGGAAATTTTTTCTAAAAACCGTGAAAAGGAAAAGTGAAAGCAATTACTGAATTTACGAAATCGAACCATATAATTATATGAATCGAAAATGAGAAAGCAAAACACAAAAGTACAAAATAAAAATCACGAATGCAATTTACGTTACATTTCTTATTGTTCTTTTTTTCATTATTTACACATTCCAATCAATTATGGGAATAAGTCAATAATTAGAATAAAATGTAAATAAAAAATTAATCCATTTAGCTTTACAAGATGTTTAATGGCTTTTAGCATTTTCTCATTTCAGTCATTCAGCTAAATTACTTGAGAATAATTTAAAATGCCAATTGGATATCTGTCAAAAATATTTTTGGTCGTATTAAAAACAGATAATCATTCACATACAGTTTCCAAACGGTAGTTGCTGGTAACACAACTCCAAAGAGAATTCCGAAAGTCATGTACTTCACGTTCGGGTTGTTTGTCAGTTCTATAAAATGATCAGCATAACTTTTTAGATCCGACCATTTATAACTGATAGTTCTCCGCGAGATGTGACACCGCGGTTGCTGTAGGTTTCGGCACAGAAGCATAACGTGTCCCGCTTTGAAAAACATTTTTCATGTTTCACTTTCCGTCACTAATTAAACCACTGTACTGTACAAAAAACCATCCAGTGATTCTTGGACGATTAGAAAACCACTGAGTTTTTACGAATAGGAAAAGTAGCACGACCACCGTCTGCACTTTGTGCTCATTTTGAGTGTCAACTCGAACTGACCTTCCGTGTTTGACGGATGAAAAGAGGTACTCAAATTTGTCTTCGCTTCTAATGGATGCACTTTTGTCCCCTCTTAAGTAGGATTGGGAAATAGGCAGAGAGAAACGGAGTTAGAGAGATGGAAGAATTCAATCGAGGAAAAGTATCTTAGTTCATTTCCTAGTAAAGTCTCTAAATTTGGTAGGATGAATTTAAATTCAGATGAAAAGTTAAATTAAATTGATACTGAAATAATTTATATCACCATCGAAATAATCGAACTAATTGCATTTTTTTAGATGAGACCATTTGATTTTGATTTTTAATTAAACAGTTTCTAAAACTGTTTCAGTTTGAATGAGAACAAATTTCCATCGAATCAGAAAACAGAATTCCCGTGACGAAACCAAACCAAACGAACGAAAATCCAGTCACTAATAACAACTCGTCGTTTGTCGTAATTGCCATAAATGACTTTTAATTCCATGCGATCATTACAGTACAATTAATCGCGTTTCATCGGTGCAGCCTGTTTACACCATTCATGTACAATTCAATACCAGACGACAAAGAGTTCTGCGCGAGTCACTTTATTTGCCGCATTGTTTCAGACGAGGTAGATCTAAAAGTCGCGAGTGAGAAATTTCATGCGAAATTCCGAATTTTCACATTTTTCATCGTTGTAAACATTGAACACACGTTTTTGCCTGGTAAAAAGAAATATACTGGCAATATATTTCCAAAATATTTCCAATACTGAAAATATACTGACCTGAAAAATCGTTCGAAAAGTCGAACTTAAAATCGCCTCGGCTCGACAGAAAACAACTTCGCTTCGTTTCAGTAATATAGCATCTTTATTACATATCGTTACACTTACGGGCATACGGCTGTTACGTACATCGAATCGGCTGTAAAAAACGCGATATTGACAAGACAAATAGTGGAGATCGACCTCTTCTTAAACAACGACACGTATGAATTCATTTCAGTATGTGCATGTTCTCGCGCCGCTGAAACTCGGCGATTCCGTGCTGGGATCGTTTGTGGCTGTTGAGTGGGTTGCGACGTAAGTGACTCCTCCCGCGTACGAGATCCTCCTACATACCAAGCTTATGCGTACGGTACAATTAATGGATTCGACTGCCGTAATATGAAAAATAATCGAGACGCTGGCGTTCGGATAATACCAACTAGACACCGACTGGACGTTTGTGAATCTCGACGTGACTTTACGATTGCCTTCACGCGACAATCAAGTCTTTGTCCCTAAGCGGATGGGAATTCTGAAAAATCGGGAAGTTGAAAAAGAATCCCAATCGACGCCGTTTCATTACTTTGAAAAACGCAAAATGAGTCTGAAACGGTGGTACTAAAATTGGTATTCAGCACACTTTTCTTCCCGAAATGTTTTTTTTTATTTTCAAGATTTCCCACTCCTTCTTTCTCGTTAAGGCGATTTATCAGTCAAAAGTGACTATTAGTGCCTTCTCAAATTACACGATTAAAATAATTACTTTGACGAAAAATGCAAAGTCATTCAATTTGTTTCGCGTGGGAGAACGCTTAAGTGAAAATGAAGTATAACAGTTCTGTTTTTGCGCAATTATTGGAAGTAGATTAGAATCGTATTTCCAAAAATTATGGCATATAATGAAATGAATAACGAACTTGTACATGGCTAAAATCTCCCAAAAATCGGTAGATTGACTATCAAATATTTTGTTTAATAATTTATTTTAACAAGGCAACCTAAAGTGACTTAAGCACTGAAAAATCACCTTAATTCGGAACTCGCAACGGTTCGACGAAAACGCGCTAGATAGCGAACAATCGCAAACTCACACGAATTCGCGGCGCACACTCGCTACCGAATGTAATGCCTGAAAGCTCGCCACGTGAGACGTCTCTGTACAAACTTGCTCGCTGAAGTATACAAAACGTCGACTACTTATATGTTACGCGATAGTACAATAAATAAATATAATGCCTCGAAACTATTCAACAAGAAACGGTCGGCTTTTCGACGTGGCGCCCTTTGATCCTCATTTTGAGTTTTAATGATGAATAAATGTTTATTCTTCACGAAAACTAACTTTGAATAAAACCAAGAAATCTCTGAAAAGTCAAAAGTTCACTTGACAATCCTTTTGTTTATCATTCATTTTAACTTTGAATAATGAATTGTAATTAATGCCCTCTGTTAAAATTGCAACTTTCGCAACTCAAATCGTCGCTTTGATAACTCAAACAATTTCTCTCAGCGGAATAAGAATCGTTCAGAGGGAGACGTTCGGGTGCAACGCGACGTATCACAGTGCGCCGAAGTGATTCGGACAAGAAGTGGCTTCCGCAACGAAACAGACATAAGTACGTATCGTTCGCTGGGTCTGATGTCGCGGCGGTCTGACGATGCGCCAAGTACATTGTTCGTGCGGGGGTTAATGTGTTGTCGTTCGGTGATACAAATGGCGGAGTAGAAAAACGGGGCGAAAAATAAGCGCGTGTACATCGTGAGGGACGGTGCATGATTGATGAACGATGCGTCACTCGGCGACGTCGGATACAGTGACCGAAAATAACTGACCAACGTTTTTTAATAACTAAATAAAAAGTGAACCGAGGTGTTCCTTGCGAATCAGTTTATTGCAAATAAGGACAGAGACATTTATAAAATGCGAATAAATAATTTCGGAATTCGGCCTGACGACGTAATGTACAATTTTTGGCGAGCGGCTGGTTGTGTTACCCGCGCGTGCGCAGTTCCATCGATCACCGGATACTTTGTAACCACAGTATCTTACGCGCCTAAACGGGTTCTGCTCTTCGTCTTCGGTCGAAAACTCGTCCAAAGGCAATTGCTAGTCGCAAATTCCGGGAACGGCTTGCAGCGCTTGACATCGTCAAGTGAGCCTTCCGAACACATTGCGACTTGTGACTGACTTTGGAACAGTCCTCATGGACAGAGTCTCTTTGTGTACAATTTAAGCAGCGGAGCAATAAAAAGCAAACGCGACCTGTTACTCGAATGTAATTGTTACGCGAAATCGCGAATGTTTGAAAGAATCGTGTGGAATTGTGTGATTTGGTTATCAAAAAGCAATTAAATGCTGGGTTTTTATTATTAGACTCATCAAGTGTACACAGCGAATAAATTACAGAGTAAAATCATTTATTCGATAATCGAGAGAAAAAGGTTTTGCTTGCAGTCGTAAGCACGATTGCCCAAAATTGTGCCATAATCGAAGATTTACTTGCAAAATCGTTTTCTCCACATTCAGCGAGTATTTGAGCGTAAGTTTGTTCAAATTCTTCAGATATTAGTTACTGTTACAGTGCAATGTACAATCGAAGAATTTGCCGAGATAACTGTAAAATAATTCAATTATTCGATAAAAGTACACCTACGTCGCCGGTATACTCGCGCTACGAAAAGTATAAAAACTTTCAAATAAAAGCTGCGCTAAAACTACTCGAAAGCCTAAATTCGAATAACAGGTACTCCCGATTGCTCGCACTTGAAATGCTCCATTCGAAAGCCATGACTCGACTGCATGTCCAATCGTACGTCATTTCAGCAATGCACAATCAAGAAATTCGAACTAAAGTCTGTTTGCCTCTAACAGCGAAGAGCACGATATTGCGATAAATAAAATAATACAAATATAAATTGCCTATAAATACGAGCTATGTACAAATCATCGATAGGACATGCAGCATTACGTTTGAAATATGTCAAATATATCTCTAACAGCGCTCTCTAAAATCACATGCTCGAACGGTGATGTGAACGAAAATATATCTGTTATATAATTTATGTTATATATATAATGTATATATCGACTGTGCTCGTTGTAATCATTTATATGTATATATATACACATGCATTTGCACATAATATATATAAATAGCGTGAAGTGTTACGTAATTGAGAGTAGTAACTGGATTCATCTAACACCATACGGGTGAATGCAGCTGGACAACTGTGAACGGTGAAACAATCGCGTTTAAAAAATTACAGAGCAGAGTCGAGCGAGTGACGTCACGGTACTAAGAGAACGTTTGCTACTTAACGAAGCTCGTACAAAGTCACGTGGAATGAACCGCGATGTACAGTTTTCCTTCCCTTCGTAACTGCGTGTCTCCGCATCTTCCACTGCCTTCGTTTTTTTCGGTTTTCTGGTTTTCGTGTATGTTTTCCTGCGCTTAATCAAAAGGATGCCATCGCAATGACTGGTCGTCGCGAGCGTTCTCCGCAGCGGTGTTTGGCATCGTTTCTTCAACGCGCGGTAAGCCCAAGCGAAAGCACGGTTGCCACTGGGTCGAATCAGACGGGCTGCTCGCTTCGGTTGCTGCCACTCCTAATGGCATTCAGACCTATGTGAACCTGCTGGCCG
This sequence comes from Ceratoteleas bidentatus, assembly GCA_022817645.1. Taxonomy (NCBI): domain Eukaryota; kingdom Metazoa; phylum Arthropoda; class Insecta; order Hymenoptera; family Scelionidae; genus Ceratoteleas; species Ceratoteleas bidentatus. The sequence continues at coordinate 19,255 of JABFPB010001286.1, read as the reverse complement.
GCACGGATGGGCTTGGCGATTTGCGCGCTCGGCCCGCGGCGCAGCAGATTCTTCTGTCGCACTGCCTCCTTGATTCGGTCGACTTCGTACTGGTAGCGCTTGCGATCCCGCATCGCTCCCTCTTTGGCTTCACGCAGCGCAGTCTCCAGGGCCTTCACTCGCTCTCCGGCCGCGCGCAGTCTCTTTTCCAGCTTTGGAAGCTCGCAGCGCAGATCGGCGTTGTCGCGCACCAATTGCTTATGCACCTGCGGACGAGTCGGAGTCATTTGGAAAAGATTCGGATTATGGTGGAGCGATTTTTATGAACATTAAATGGTAAATTAAATTTGATGAAATTTGGTTTAAAATGAGAAAATAATGGAATAAGGTTATATTAAGTCAAACCTACGTTAATTAAAATATGCACAGCTTAAAAGAGAAAACGAACTGTAAAATCACAAAATTTATCGACTTTTCGGTAAATTTAACCAAATTTGAACAGTTAATGAATTTTTTAGTTCGAAAAATATGAAATCTCTTCTTTAAGGGCATGTGAACTACAAACCGAAGAAAAAATACTCACAAAATACAGGGTAAATTTCAAAAGTACATAACTTCGGACACAATCATCGTAGGTTTTTCAAACTTTGCAAAATTTATCAGAAATTTAATACATTTTATCGCTATGTTGGTAAATTGTGTCGGAAAAATTTTTGCTACAGCAACAATTGTTTTTTTCTTTGTCGTGAAACGAAATAGTTTAAATGTCTCATTATTTTGCATAGAATGGAAAAGGAGCCTTCAGATTTGTTCTGATTCAAAATTGTATCCATTTTCATACGAAAATTAACCAGTTACACGACAAAGAAAAGAACATTATTTTTCACTTAAATAATGTTAAACTTTGGCAACTTGTATTGTTTACTATCATTTTTTTCGAACCACTTTACCAACATGGCGATAATATTTAATCAATGTCTGATAAATATTGGAACATGTAAAAAATCTACGATTATTTGATTCGAAGTTATGGGCTTTCGAAATTCACTCTGCATTTTGTGAGTTTCTTTTCTTCACATGTCCCAAAATATGAGATTTCATATTTTTTTGAACTCTAAAAATTAATCAACTTTCGTTCAAAATTGACCAAGTTATACCGATTTAAAAAGTTGATATATTTTTTTGTTTTTTCCAGAGGTGCCTTTTTTTCTTTTGAGCAGTGTAATTTTTAATAAAATTGTTCATTTACATTACAGGTTTTTTTTCATTTTTTTTTTCATTTTTTTCAGATGATAAAAAAGTAATTTCTGATTAAACAATTACAATTTGTAGTAAATTTAATAAAAATAAAGAATAACTTACAAGTTTTAAAGAAGTGATAAAATATAGTATAATATTCTCATATAAGAACTTTACATACATTTATATTAAGTCAAACCTCAAAGCGAATATAATGTTTAATTTAATAATATATAATTGCCAATTTGTTTAACCTAAGACATTTTAACTAGAAAATTGTATTTATTATTAATTTACAATATTAATGTGTTATTGAAATTCAAACTATATAGTTTATTAAAATTTGTATCATTTTATTAAAGACACTTTAGCAATTTTTATAAGTATATTTTTGTTATTTTTAAAGATATTATATTAGTATTTTTAATTATAATTATAATGCTATTTAGAAGAATTACATTAATAGATATGTTTATTTATTTATATATTATAAATACTATTTAAATTTTGAATCAGTTTTAGGATGAATATTGTATTTAGTTAGTTAGTTATTATTAATATATAATAATTAGTTATACCGTCTCTATGTTTAACAGGTTCATTTTGACCTAAAATAAAGGAAAATCAATGTCATAACGATACTGATGTGATTTTACGATCAGGATGTCAATTTTATGCAATTTTAGGCTTTATTTTTACATTTTACTTTATGGTTGCTCAGGATGACCAGTACACTTTTTTCGTACACTTCTTACACAATTAGAAAAGACACAATAGATCCATCGCTAAAAGAAAATAGCTTTTTCAATGACGCGATTTTTTTAGAGACCGATAAAAAAATGTTTAATTCTTTGTATTATCAAACAGAAATTGCGGAGAACTGACAAAGAGGGGATAAGCAGCCTATCTATAAATAAATCCGTGTAATCTCGCATTTTTACTATTAGTATGGAAATCGAAGAATTAGATTTAAATAGAAATGAGTCAAATAATGTGGGTGATAGCAAAACGAGTGTCAGTCGAATATTTGATTTAAAAAGTAGAAAGTGCGGCTTTCAAATAGCTTAATACCTATAATTTCCCGCATTTCAAATGTGTAATCTTAATTTACTAAAAGGCCATTTAATTATACCTTCACCTCTATCTTGTAATTATCAAAACGAAAGTTCTGATTTAAACGCGAATCGTTGAAATATCACCTTATGAGGAGCTGTTTTGTAACGAATGGAATGGTTTAAGTAGAATTTCTAATTTAACAATTTAACAGTTTCACATGAAAAATGCCTGATATTTCGCAGTCTGCAATTTTTTGGTTAAATGGAACAATACCTACAACTAAGCCACGGCAAAAGGAAAATAAGACAACAGGGAATTTACAATAGAAAAAGCTGTTATAAAAGATTGCACACAAAGGATAAGTTCGATTTTATCATGAAGCTTGTCTTACATGTACCTTTGTAAGCTGATCGAGATTATTCTCCAAGAATGAGATCTTTTGTTTTTGCGCTAGGGAACCGCCGTCATCCTCGTTTTCCTCAGCATTCACCGTCTTCTTAATTCTGCACTGAAGATCCTGAACGAACAGTTTGCGCAAGTTGTGTAACGTTTGTAACTCCTTAGACACAGTGTCCTCCAGGCTCTTCAAGTCCTTCTTTGCCTGAAAATCGGATTACGATTATTTCCAATGTGAATTTCCATATGGCTCAAAATTCAATAAATAAAGAAAAAACACATACCCGTTCACGGCGTTCATTCATGAGAAGAAGTTCTCGTAATTTTGCAGATTTATCATTTTCCTCAGCCTTCAGTCGATCGTAATCAGACTGCATTTGTTGATGAGCCAATGTGAACTTTTGATTCATATCTTTAAGCTCGCTAATGATTTGCTGCTTCTCCGAAATTTCATCCCTAAGAGCGGCCACCTAAAAAAATCATTGATACATGAAATCATCATTTCACACAAAAGTCCATATCACCCTATTTATAACACATTTTTCTCAACCTTTAACTATAATTTAAAAACATGAATTCGCAATAACTGCAGGAATTGCCCGTTTAAATTCCTATCTCGAATTGCAGTTCATTAAATGCATAAAAACGTTCAAATACTTGTTTCTGATGCACGTCACGCAGTTGATCCATCTGTTCCTCCAAAGCGACTCTCATTTTCGTAGCAGCTTCCTTCTCCTCCGTCTTCTCCTTATTGCTCACAGCTTGCACCTGTTCCGCTGCTTTCAGCTTAGCACACTCCTCGCGAAGAGCATCCACTTCTTCCTCCAAAGTACGTTTACGCGTGTCAGCTTCCTTCATTGCTTCCGACAGCGTCTGCATACGGGCTTCGTGTTGGGAAACCAACAAACGGTGTTCGGCTAACTCTTTCTCATAGTCCGTGATCTAACGAGAATCAGACAAATATAAAACCGGTCCAATATATCCTACCAATCTAATCATACTCTGTACAATATGATATGATTGAATTACAACATCGCGATTATCGACTTTTTGCAGACAACTTCACTAGAAAGACAAGTCTCTTACACATCTCTTAAAATAAGAGGTTAAGGGGTTAAGCTTGTCTTTTTGGCTACTCTGTATCTTAAAATAAGATGCATTTAATCTCTTTTTGGACGAAAATGAAATCTCTTTAAATAAGACGTTTCATTTTACAGTGTTCGCACCTTTTTATTGCACTCCGACTGTGTCGATTCCAACCCCTGGCAACGTTGCACCAAATTCTTAATTTCGGATTTCATTTTGCTAATGTAAACTCGGGCAACGGTGAACTCTTCCTCGAGTTTCCCGCTATTGTCAAGGGTCACCTGAAAGCAGAAACAGACGTTGCATGATTAACCCGGTCAGGTTTGTAAAATGATGAGGCACAGGAGTAACTAATGCAACGCTTGCCTTGAGATTTTCATCGCCTCCAATAGCCACACCAATTTCGCCCAAGTCCTTGAGTAAATGCGTGAGCATGTCCGCAATGCGTTTGCGCTGATGCACCGAAGTATCACGTAGCACCTGGAGTTCGGCGGAAGTTGTGTTGAGGGTCGTTTGCTTGGTTAAGAGTTCCTCTGTCAGCGCCTCGAATTCCTTGTTTTTCAGGTCGACCTGTTGGAAATGGAATTTTAGTTCACTGTCCCGACAGAGTTTGCATTCTGATTATCTTCAGTCTGTTTTTGCAATCTTACTTTTTGCAAGCTCTCACTTTTTGGCAGTGTCAAATTTCTTAGATTAACATGGGGATTTATAAAGATGGCACTTATAAACTTTATAGGGATTTGCAATCGCCATAATAATTCCTTTATAGGGATTGCAACTGGAAATCCATAGACGGTATATGGAATTTTGTATGATTTTATTTGTAAATCTCTGTGAAATAATAGGAATGTATAGACAAAAATATATGAAATTCCATGTACCATCTGTAGATTATCTGTTGCAATCCCTATAAGCTGAACCAGGGTCATTTTGCATTTCGTTCCGAACTGAGGAATATAGGTTAACCAATAAAAATAGAGTGCTACGGGCAGAGCATTTGTAATGGTTTCAAAATAAAAAAGATTACATCATTAAGATCGATCAAACTAAAAGTTAAAATAAAGATGGAGCCTTGAAAAAATGGTTGTAAAAGTGCACTTTTATTATATTTATTTGTCAAAATTTCAATGATTTGTATCGTTTAGACCTCGAGAAATTAGTTATTGACTTACCCTAACAAAAGCACCTAAAACACTTTATCATTTCATATTATACTAATACTTTGCTTTGACTAATTAGACTTATTAATTAATTAGATAATTATAGAATAATTAAAAATCATTTAACAAAAGATTATTAGTTGGGTGTCAATAAAACGGATTTTAATTAAATCCATTTAAAATACATTTACCATATAAAAACAACGAATTAAATTAATAAGCAATCTCAAGTTCAAATTTTCATACTGAAATTTATGCCAAGAAATTAACGATATAATGTAAGCAAACTTTTGTCAAAGTAAAGCTACAACTCAACACACTATATCTAAAATTGAAAAACATATACTTACCTTTCTTCTTTTTAACAGTTTCACCTGTGTTTTGCAAAACTCTACTAAAATTTTTTTTAAATAAAAAACCGAGAAGCTATTGCAGTGACTGATCCAAATCAGCTTTAGCTAATCAGCGTGATTCTGTGCTCTGAATGAGATCTTGCCATCCCCAAGTTGCAAAAACAGAAAGTGCCATCTGTACAAAACCCGCAACCTCAAAAACCCGTACCTCCTGCGATTTCTGGTCATAGTTGACCGCAAGTTCCTCGAGGGCTTGCAACACCTCCTTGACCTCCTCCTTCGCACTCTCATTCTCCTGCTGGATCCTGTTCATTTCCTGCTGCAACTGTTCGTAATCCCGTCTCGTGCTGGCGATCAGCTCCTCCTGCTCCTCCATCTGTTCCTTCAACTTCTCCACATACTGCGACTGCTGGTTTATCTCCTCGTCCTTGTCGTCCAACTGCTGGTACAACCGTTCGCGCTCTTCCTCCAATTTCTGGCGCTCCTCATTCGACAGCGAGCCTGCCATAAGCCCGCCGCCAGGTGTCGCTGGCATCGGACCATCATCGACCTTACCTGCTTTTCAGAAATGTCATTATGATCATTTTGTTCCCGAGTACTTTAAGTAATCCAACACTTTCGGGTCTTAAAGTAAGTTTCTGTAGTAAGGATTTGGACTATACCTATTTTAACAGCTGAAAAGAATGGTCGAATTAGTAAGTGCTCTTGTGTTCCAGGGGTGGGTAAAATTTGCAATCATGGATTTGATTTTAGGTGGTTTGGAGGTGAAAATACCTTCAATTGAGGTGATGATCGGAGTGTTGACCTCCGGAGCGTCGAATAGGTTGACCTGCTCTTCCGGCTTGACCGTTTCACCCTGTCGCCAGCGCGACAATTCGGATTCCAATTTTTCAACCTTTCCTTTGTATCGCGCGGCCTTTTCCTTTTCGCGCTCATAACGTCGTTTCCATTCCTCCGCTGTAAGTTCCTCGTTAACACACACAACATTCTTTATCGTCTTCGCCCGTTTTCCTGTAAAATATTAAAGGTTTCAGAAAATCGTGTAGACTTTATTTTATAAAATCATGAAGAGTACTGATATATATTTTGGGTTTTGCATGTTTTTGTGTCAATTATGAATGTTATTTAAAGATTCACTTTTTCATCTCTGTATCTTTCTGTATAGGTATACTACGAAGTAAAGAAATGCTAAAGAAACTTGTTCATCATTCACGACTAAAAATGTACGCGACGAAATTCAAAAGAAACGCATTCACACAGCAGCCTATTCATTTAATCCAAATCGTTACCGACATACTACTTGTATTCATCACTTTCTACAGGAGAATTTTTCGGTTATTAATACATGTTTTTCAAACTGACGACCATTCAACGACGTTATTACACGCAATTTCAACGTTTTTTTGTTAGGACGAGAAACATAGTATAAAACGTTCATTTTGCCACAAAGTGCTCAATACTGTATTCCGCCGAAACTAAAGTGACAACGTGACATACATTTTCAATTTAAGAAACGTCTCAGCTTTGTTACTATCCGATAAACCCTTCTCTCGCAAATACGGCGGAACTTTTCTATTTGGAGTAAATTTAGGCTGGGTGTGCGCTTAAATATTTCAAGCGTCTGGGAATATATCGTTTCCCCACGTACACCGAGGAACAAATGGCAATACAAAGAAAGAAGCTCATAAATATCCGTTATTGGTTTTCCTGCACAGCCTGTACCGCGGGACCAAATTATTAACGATATTCACTCGTCAAAGTGAAAATTCAAAGAATTCTGTGAAATTTGACCAGAACATAGTTTAAATAAATATAAAATTGTCTGAATTTTTTTTCAGATTTTTTAACCGTATTATTTATGAAATAATGCATTTGAAACTTGAAACGATGTGAGAAAAATGTCGATTTTGAATGGATAAATGACGACGCACCAAAATCTAAAGTAGACTTTGTCTCGGACTCGTTAAAACTAGCCGGCGAACAGCAAATTATGATGGTCGTCCTGGCGTTTCCTCCCAATGACTCCTGTAGAATACGCGTGAGTTTCGAGTCACGATACGGAATATGAGTTTTGTTTCCGTCTGCCAAGGCGGAAATGACATTGCCCAACGCCGACAGGGATTTGTTAATGTTCTTCGCCTCATCCAACACTGTGCCTTCCGCTCCAGTTTTTGACACCTGAAAAACGGGGCGTTGCATTAATTGCACATCGACTGATTAAGCCAATTGCTATCGACCCGCGCGCGAAAATAGAAACAACTAATAATACACCTTCTCGGAACCAGCCAAATCGACAAGGTACAGTTTCCCGGACAATTTCTTCTGGTTCTCCAAGTTCTCTTGTTTGACGTTGATCAAAAACACGGAATGCGAGCGGGAGCTGTGTTCGTTCATGTTGGTTACGGCTATGTGACGATTCGATTTGCCCTCCTCGATCACCTCGAAAACCTCTTCAGGACTTGAAACAAAGCGTTCCGTCGCTCCTTTCACGAAGGGCACTCTATTTTTGTCCTCGTGTACGCTGAGATTCACCTTTTGGACTGAAAAAGAATTTTTTTTTCGTTAATAAAGTTATTGTCATTGTAATAATAGAAATAAATAGTGATATTTATTAGTAATAAAATGATAACCGAGATTGGTTTCTGGAAGCAGAGATGAAAGACTTAAATGTTAGTCTTTCACAATATTTTTAGACCTATTAAAAGAAGTTTAAAGATAGCCTATTATTTAAATCGGCGAATCGTATTTTTAACTTGTTTCAAACTTTTAACAATGCAATCAAAGTTGAGATTGAAAAGTCGGAAATGGTGTGAAAAAGTTGGTGTCAATGTAAGTTATTTAATCACTGAATTAACAAGTAGAATACTGTAGAAAGAAAACTTGTAAACAATTTAAAACAAAATGGATGGAACCGTTATTTGATTACTTTACAACCATCTCAGAAATCGGGTCACTGACGAAGTGGAATAGAAATTGTGATCGAAATCGGTAGCCAATAGATATAACACTTTGTTATTCGAAAAATCGCAACGGACTTTTTTTCCGTTCGAGTGTTAAGCAAATAAAAGCACCCATTTACCAAAAGATTTAGAAAACGCTTTAACCCGCATTTTCACTTCATTTGGACAATCACAATGGTTTGAACTCAGGTGAGATGTCACAATTGAGACTATTTTTGTAACTCGACAGAACAATGTAATTCTCAAATCATGCGCGTCGCCTAGAATACCATTTCGAAACTCCAACATGATTTCGTTCGTCTGACCGAACAGCCAGTTGCAAGTCATATTTTGCTTGTTGGACAGCAAAATATCATGTTCAATAATATTGATTACTTACCGTCGAGCAGATCTCGGATTTTATCCATATAAATCTCAAAGTATGAGACTTTAATATGAAATTCGAGATTCTCTTCCATTCCGTAAATGTGATTGAAGATATCGTTGACAATCCTTGGAATGATACCCTGCTTATTCGGGTCACCTATGACACCTTCCATCGTGTGTGTTTTTCCTGTGAACAAAACACTCCATCTCATTATTCGCTCCAATGGCACCGAAGCATCCCAGAATCAACGCCAAATAAACACATGTATTTATTCCTTCACTCGGATTTACCTGAAGATGTTTGTCCATAAGCGAAAATCGTGCCATTGTATCCTGCCAGTACGTCAGTGACGATCGACTTTGCAGCTTCATTGTACACCTTATCTTGAGTGGCATTTGGCTTAAATACTTTGTCAAATAGATAAACTTTGCCCTGCGAATGCAAGAAATGGATGTCTATTAGTACAATGTCAACGTCGACGAAATTTCGAATGCCGAAAAATAGGACAGTCGATCGAGCGGAACGTCGATCTTCCCGCGCAAGGCTGCCCGAACTATCGTTCCATGAAAAACATAAGTCGCTTTTTGCCTCAGAACGCCTAAAATGCCATGTGGGAATTTATAGAATTTATAGTTCTTAGAACGATTTCTTGAAATGAAGAATTTTTTATTAAAAAATCTAAAATTCTAAAATTATTTTAACACATTGCAATGACATATAAAGATTTTTCAGCCAGTCTGTTGAAAAAACTTCATTGCCACAGTTGGGATTCGAACCCTTGAACTTCCACTCACGAGTTTGAAATTATAAACTTGGCTAAAATTGTTATAGCTTGAGGATTTGTCAAAAAGTACTACTTAAGTTTATTCGAAGAACAATATCATTTCGTATAATAGAACACTTTGACGAGTCTGCAAATATAACGACTCCCATGTGAAAGGACGAGGGTTCAAATCCCAACTACCAATGAAGTTTTTTCAGCTGATTAGTTAAAAAAACATCATTTCATAGACTAAAAAATCAAAGATATTTAAGATGTTATAAAAAATCTAAGAAATTAATTAATGTGAAGAACCCTTATACCTATGTAAATTTATTATATAGATTCCCAGAATGGTCGTTTCTTGAGTTCTAACATGAGTCATCTACTCATAGGAACGTAGAGGGCGCTCTAACGTTTGTTCGCTCGAAGTTTGACGCATTTCACCGGCATCTCGAGGAATGAAAAGCCCGGAGACGGCGCGCGCCAAAACGCGACACACAAATGTTATTACGGAACACAATGACGCCACTTTTCCCGGCTACTTTCAGTCTCACTTGGGCTTTATGTGCTCCCTTTCCTTCTGCCTACTCTTTCTTCGCCAGAACCCTTTCTTTAATTGCTTCCTACTCTCGCGCTTCACAACTTTCTACCTTAGGTCCGCTCGTCGCGTTTCGAACAAAGGCCTCAGATTAATTAACGAAACGCCGATCAAATGGCTGCGAATAAAAGACCAATTTGGATATCTCAACACCCGCTTATCGACGATCATTATGGCCAATTTCAAATTTAATTAATACTATCTGATAACTAATTCGACAAGCTGCCAGCGTGTAAACTCCGAGGAAAACGATAAGACGCTTTAATGCATTTTTAATAACACTTGAAAGCTGGGTAAGTAAAAGTTATTCGAAAGATATATTGTTTGGAGAACGAAAAATGTGTCAACAGGAACTGCATTCAGAAGTTTTAAGTGATTTGGTGAAGGGTATATCTTTCGTTAAATCTGTTGAGTAATCGATATGATTATTCTTGAAATGAGGTATTTTTAAATATTTATTTACATCTGTCAGTAATAAATTCAAAGTGGATTCAGTTTTATTTCGAAAACATATTGACTGATTATTATAATTCTAATTTCACCTTCAATCTGTCAAAAACTCATAAAGATATTATGAATCGTCAAAACACTTTCCTTCATAGATTTGGCAATTTTTCTATTGATTATCATTTAAGAAAGTCTATACAGGCAAATTCATTTTTAAAAATAATCTCTGTGACCTCTTAGGTCAATATTATACATGATAAAATAAGGTGCATTACTCAACTCCATTTTCAAGATAAGAAAATAGTAAAATCGAGAAACTCCTGAATTTTCGAGAGTGACATAAAATTCATAGAAGTAATGTATATTTCCCGTTATACCTATCTTGTTTACATCATTAAACCGACTTGTTTTCCTACGGTAAAATATTCAAAAACTGACTCCTGAAAACTGTTTATGCCGAAAAAAAGTTGCACAACTGTTTTTATCTTGATGACTCTTAACTGGCAGACAGTTTTACTGGCTAACGTCTCATGCCAGTGAAATTAAGTGTCAATTGAAATTAAGTCGCAGTCAGCTGTATCGGGTGAAACAACAATTAAAAGCATTGCCCTCTCCCGCAACGGTTTTAAGAGTTTGGCGAGTCACTCGGGCACCTACTCATGTAACACGCTGAAATGCAGATTTCGAGCGCGACTGGGACACGCGTCCGGCGGACAATTCGCTATTAACCGCGTGTATCAGCGGTGAAATATGTGACTGCGACACGTTACAATGACGTATCGACGGGCTCTCGAAAAGCGAATGTTTACAAAACGTAGAAAGCGATGTGAAAGTATTGGCGTGGTTCTAGTGCGTTTGTCGGATTTGAGAATGATTAAACGCGGGATAAGTAGAGATTATGACCTAGTTTGGTGAAAACGCGGTGTGCAGCCAATTGAGCCATTAATGCGGAAAGATCGGACTTTTATTACTCAGCGCTAATTGTGCGCACTAAGCAAGTGGGCCGCCGCTTTGATTGCATTTGCAATTAAATTAATTCGCAACAAAAACGCGCGACGATTGTTTGCATTTCAGTTCGGCTAAACTCTATTATTTTTAATTAAGCGCAAGCGACGTAGGAACAATTAACCGGCTTGTTTTAGCTGGAATCAGTCAAAGAACAATATTGTAAGCCGCTTTTTATAGCCGTTTTATGGGTCAAATAACCTTTGTTTGACTGCGTTTCCGCGAGTACCTTGGTTCTTTAGAGTTTAATATTTTTGTGGCATTGCGAGAGACTCGTAATTCGAAGCTTCCAACGTTTTTAACAATAACAATGTTACCTTGTGAAGTTTTACCGCATTTCAGTACAATGTTTTATTATTCCTCACAAATTAGCTTTTACAATTAACTCCCAGTCCTGTAATTATTCTCCCCCAGAAAACTGTTTTGAGTCATCGACAGCCTCAGTACGAATTTGCCCTAATTGGTTCGTTAATATTCACTGGAACCAATGACAGTGGCTTTATGGCCTACTGATGTGCGTGCAAATATTCCTCTAAATTTACAAATTACATAACTTTAAGCCGACACGAATAGGAACATGTATTATTGCATTCTATTTCGATTGACAACGCAGCTAACAGCTTTTCTCATTACAAACGGAAAGCTCGACATCTCCTCCCTTATTTCTGTTTCCACACCCTTTTCAGCTCCACGTTGACAACAATCCCTGCTCTACCCCAACAAAGTCACACCTTGCTGACTGCATTCATAAATTCCTGCCACTGACAACAAACAAACGAAATTCCGAAACCCCTCACCCTCAGTCCAAAAGCTCCCCTCACCCTAACTATTGCCTGAATAATTACTCACGCAATTGCAAATCAACTTGAGTCAATCTCATTACAATATCTCACAGTGTTTGCTAGTCGAACACTGCGCGAAACACTCTTACTCTCAATACCAATCAGCATAAAAAGTCGCTCGTCCAACGCTGTGCACGTGACGCACGTTCTGTCCATAAACTGTAGAGCATGTTGCAATGTAAAAAAAATGTGAACCCCCAGTGTGGTTTAAAGTCTTTTTACTGGAAAAGTGTTTAGGGGTGAATTTGTAGACATTTACTGTTTCTGGAAAAAGGGTTGTATTGAAATATAGTTTTATGTAAACTTTATTCTTCTGATGCAGTTTGGATAGTTGATAATATTTTAGTGAGGAAAAATGTGAATTGAGGTGTCTCACTTTTCAGATAAAGAAATCTCTTATGCAAAATTGCCATATGAGAACTGATACAAATTAATTAATAATCTGAGATATTGTATGAGATCTCATAAGTGAGACCATTTGAGATCCCAAATGGTAAATCATGTTAATTTCACATATGAGAACTCATATGAGATTTTTACATAAGGTTGGGTTTCCAGAAGGATCCATGACCTTTTATAGTGTATAGTTCTCTCCATGCCTACACCATGATACATTTTGTTGTATTGATCCCGGAGTGTTTTATGTAAAATCAATGTCAAAGTCAAAGTAATTGTACTCCAAAGGATAAACGGTAGTTTACAAACATTTTGGATTCAGCTGCACATTAGCTACTTTGACAACTAAAAAGGATAAATTTCTATTAGTTTTGTCAGTATTTTTGAACTCCTTCTACTTGAACAAAAAACAAAGTGTCATTTCCCACAATGTATTTCCTTAAAAAAAATTCCAATTTTACTTCCCACAAATTACACTTCTACCCAAACCCACCTCATTTACCAACAAAATACCCAACTCCCAAAGTCTTCTCCTCGAATCACTTCAAAATCATCAATACTCCTGCTAAACCTTCCACCTAAGATCAATATTTTTCCAAGCCTCAACCCTCCCAGTTCTCAGAACCTAACCTCATTCCTCCGTCACAAACGTGACATCCTTCGCAACAAGTTCACCCCCGATCCCCACCCCCCTCCTTACAATCAACCCCCAAAACCAAAAAAGTGCATCCGGCTCCTATCTGTCAAAACTCCTCTGAGATCGATAAAGAATCGCGAAGCCTCGGGCGTCGCTCTGACAGCCGTCGGCGTTGCCGTTTTTTCCGCTCCAGCAGATCGGCGCTCGATTTCGGGCGCCCTACATAACACTCTCTCTCTCTCCCTCCCCTCCCCCCTCGCTCCCCGAACAAAGGGCGGACAAAGCTTCGCCGGCGAAGTTTTGTCCGCTGAGTTGTTGACCGCCACTCACCCCTATCGAGATGCAGTTCTCCTCGCCCGATGGGAACTTGACGATGAACTTGGAGCCCGCCTTCTCCTCCGAGTCGTTGAGCGGCCGAAACCGGCAGACGACTTTGATGCTGTCCTCGGCCGCGATCTCCCGCTCCCTCGGTGTGTCCGTGGCCATTTTCGCGCTGCCGTCGACCTCGGTTACTCTGCAAGGAAACGCGCACGTTAGAAGTCACACACACGCGGCGCCACGACAGCGACAACAACAATGGCGGGCGACGTGGGGCAGCGGCGCCGGGGCGTACCGCATGAAACCAGCGCTGTCAGGGGAGCACGGCCCGTGGATGACGGCAAGATGGCGGTGCCAGAGCAGAGAGACGACTCGGCGCGACGCGGCGACGCTCACGGGCCAGCAGCCGGGGACATGGGCGGGTGCGGGCGAAGGGACGCGGCGACGTGGTGCGGCGGGCCGGGGGGTGCGCGGGCGCCGACGGCGGGACACGAGCAGCGGGACACTCGGCGGAAGTGAGCGCGCGAGAGACACGAGCGCAGCCAACGGGCGATTGCGCGCGGGCCACCGCGCCGCGAGAGGATGCGGCCGCCAGGGACGGAGCGAGCAGCCAGCGCCCCCGGCCGCGCGTGGGTAGAAGGAGGAGTGTGGGATGAGAGAGGTTGTTGGCGCCGGACGTGGGAAGAGGTTGGACTTGGACATTTTTTGGAAGACGCTTTTGGGTAGGTTTGATGGCCAGGGTGAAGGTGTAGGAGAAGAGGATTGAGGGAGGACAAGTGAAGAAGATAATTCCTTGTAGAAATACAGTCTCTGAGAATCTGTGAAAAATGCACTGAAATCTCTGAAAACCTCTCAAAACTGGGACTGTCACAGTGTTTTAGAGAAAACTCTGAAAATCTATGAAATATTCTGAAAAAAATTGTGACTGCCATAGTTTTTCAGAGAATCTCAAAGTTTGCTCTGGAAAACTCTGACTGTCCAATTTTGAGAGGTTTTCATAGTTTTTCAGAGATTTTCAGAGACATTCAGAGATTTTCATAGCAATTTTCAGAGATTTTCTTTCTATAAGGGTAGACAACTATGTGAAAAAGTCTGGATTCTATGACATGATCTGAAAATTTTTTAGGGTCCCAATTTTGAGAGTTTATAAATGATGGGCCTTGAGTAAAGTGAATGTCGGAAATCATTAGACTTTTTCAGAGATTTTCAGAGCTTTTAGTAGAATATGAGAATTAAGTCTAAAATGTCTGAAGAAGAATGAAAAGATCAGTGGTTGTACTTTTGGACTACTAACTTATGGGTCATGAGTATGAATCTCACATACAGAGGAATTTTTAAAAGCATGTCTGACTTGTTCACACTTATTCAGACGTTTCAGATTTTTTCTAAGGAAAAGTCTGAAAAAGTCTGTTAATCTAACATGTACATTGTGCAAGCGACACCATTTACAAACATTTACTACAAAATATGTGAATCTCTCAAAATTGCGAGTTTTTCAGATCATTTGTCAGCGATTTTCAGAATATTTTACAGATTTTTTTCACTGTAAGCGAATTTCAGCTACTTTATTTCTAGACAGAATACATATGAAATAGGAAGTTATTGAACATTTAAAAATGTTGAGATTCATATGACTGGGTTTCTCAAATATTATGAAAACTGTGTTGAAGATGAGATATAAATTGTTAAACTTATTGAAAAAAACATTCTTATAGGAACTAATTTACATATTTCAGAATTGCACAAGAAAAAAATTAGAAAATATTTGCAAAGTGGATACTTTATTAGGAATATTATGGAGATATGAAATATACCTAATTCGTATGAAATGTAAATGATTTTGCTGGATGTACAGATATTCTAAAAATATAAACATAAATAGTCATCGTGAAAAATACTTATGACAACTATTAGGAGCTATTAAATATTTATAGGCAAACAGGACAAAAATCGCTTAGAAACATATAGGGCTATAATTTCTAATAGAAATGGATATAATTTATATGTATTTTCATATAGACATTGCTCAATAAAAATACAAATATTCAGCTACTTCCTATTGCTTTCAATCAACCTTTTAAAATGAAATTCAAAGTAATTGAAAGAAATCTCCTTCATATGTAATTGAATTACTTTCTATTTCTTCTATGAAATAGAAGAAATATAATATAAGAAATACAAAGAAATAAAAGTCTGGTGGATCATAACATACTTTACTTTCTTTCTATTACTTTCAATTTCTTAAAAAAAAACGTCAATTGAAAGAAATATTCCTATTCCAATTTGTAAATGGTACTGTAAATGATAGAAACATTGCTGAATTATTGCGATACACTGAACATTGCGATGCATTGAAAAAAAATCACCCCAAGGAAGATTTGAACACGCAAAGTTCAAGTCATCAGCTTTGCATCTTGCTGAATGAGCTAATTTGGCTTATAGTATCTATGACTTAACTTAAGCATAGATCGAGCATACCAAATGTGGAAAGCGTTCGTTTGTTTTTCAATCGTAATTTTTCAAGAAACGTTGAATTATTTCGAATATTGTTGTATGTTTTTCTGACGTTTTTCATTTATGGGATGTTTTTTCGGACTGAAAGTGGTTTGTCAAAAGGCAAGGGGGGCCGGATTGAAACAAGTTTGAGTAATTTCACTTTAATTTCTGTTATGTTTGCAAGAATACATTATAATATATAATGTGTAGAGGTACAATATCGGGGTTTTGAAAATATTGAACGTGTTGTGATGCCATGAAATAGTTTTTATTATGCCTTTGGCTACCTTTCTAATTCAAATGACGAGTCATTCTTCACCCTGTCATTTTGTCGAATAATATGAGTCGACTCAAAGCAGTGACAATAGAGCAGTTGAAAATGTTTGGCTTTGTCACACGAAACATATGTATTTTTTCTTCATTTTTGGATGGACACCCGCATTTCTAATATAATATGATTTTAGATTGGACATACAAGTAGTTCTTTCTAATTACTTTTCTATTCAATTCACAACAAACACATCTTCATAGGTGTTCCTAATGATATACTGGAGGATTAATCAATAAATGATCGTACATATGATTTTCTGATAAATGCATTGTTTACATTGAGTGTTTGAACACTCTATATTAGATTTAGTAAAGAAAAGTAGAGGAGACTGGTGTGGGAAGGCGGTTGAAGTGTCCGTGAAGCAGGTGGGAATTTATTTTTTTTTTTACTGGGATGCGATTGATAGTGAGGGTTTGAAGAGGTTCAAGTGACCCTGTTTTATATAGGAAAGGATGATAGAGAGTTATATTAGGACATCGCATGATTACTTTAAATGTAAATGTCCTATTCTTTTTAAAACTGATGATAAATACATAAACATGGATGACCAGGATAAATAATTTGGGAAGGAAAAAATGTGATTTTATAAAAATGGATTCATTTCTTGCCAGACTCATTCCTTTTTATTCCATGATTATTGAAAGTACCTCAAGTATCTAAAAATACTGATCGTTCTACGTACGATGAGGAAAAATATACAATAGGAAGTAAAATACCTTCATAACTTTCATAATAGAAGATATTTAGCAAAGAAACCAGATATTTAATTTATTCGTTGCAGTTATGGCTTGTTTGCTTTCAATAATTGAAGAGCTATTTACATTACAATAAATGACTGCGTTTGAAATCCTATCGTAAATCGAGATTATCTTCAGAGGAAACAAAGACATGACATTTTACCAATAATGTTTCTCACACTTAAATATTTTTTTCATTGTTTATGCCCGGTATAAATTTAATTTACGATTAAATTGTGCATGATCATTTCAGATGCCTAGTTGAGCTATTGTATTGATTATTATTATTATTATTATTATAGGAAAACAGTAAAAATTGCATCACCAATTGAAAGACATAATAATAACTCCAACTCTATACAACTCTTAAATGACCCAGTTTCGTGATCAATAAAACGCAATCTATATTTATTTCCATATTACTCCATTAATCATTTCTATTATTGAATACAAATATTAATTAAATAACAATGATCCGAACGGAATTCTCAAACAAAGTCACTTCTCTTCCTCAAAAATCACTCGTCATGTTAATTAACTTGACAAAAAAAAGTGACTAGAGTCTGGCGCATCATTTTTGTTGCATCACTGCAGCCACAGGTGTAAAGCTGTAATATTACCGTCAGCTGTAACACTACTTGGCCACATGCATTGTTGCCCGGGTAACAGTTTTCAAAACAATCACTCATAACAAAGTTCTTATATATATATAATATCAACAATTTTTGACATAAAGTGCATCGTTATCAATTCCTTGCATATTCATTTCCATTAAGTTCCGTAAATGTTCACTTGCCCATACATCGAGTAATATTCTTCCCGAATCCATTCCATTTTATCGCAGGACCGTCAATCTAGAGCTCCTAAAACAAACCATTGTTATTTTCACTTGAAAATGCATTCAAACTCGCGCCAAGAAATCCGCAAACATAAAAGTAATAAAAAAGAATGCACACAACATTGAATTTTGCCTAAGTTACAAATTACACGCAATTGTGAACTAGCGAACCTTAATTGTTTATACAAATTAACATAACGCCGTTGCAATTCAAACGCGTCACATGCAGAATTCTAATTTATCGATCGCTAATCGGACGAGTAGCTCCATCTGCAAGCTAGCCCGACAAACAAAATTATTTCTGTCTTTTTCTTTCCAATTCGCTGGAAAAACGGAAACTACTGAGATGGCCGGCAGAGCGCATTGGCGGTATGGCAACCCTATAACTCATATATATATTTAGCAACTCTGTAACATCTTGAAGGTGGTAATGGGCATTTGGACGTTATTCCGAATGAGGGAAAATAGATTATAAGCAGTTTTATTCATTATTATAATCTTTATTACCATTTGCTTACGATAGGATCATGCCAAGGGGATTTTCAAACATACCCCAAATAGATCATAATGTTCGAGGAATGCACCCGAATATTTTTTTGGAATATTCCCTACGAAAAAACCGACGTAGGAACCTACGCAGGTACACGGACAGAAATCTGTTACTCTGATGGTACACATTTGTGATGTGTTCTTATAGCAAATGATTTCTATAGCTGCTGTCCCGGTTTAAAATTTTCTTTTAAACCGGATGAATTTCCATATGGAAATTCCATATGGAGATTCCATATGGAAAACTGGCCGAAACTCCATATGGAGATTCCGTATGGAAAATCCATATGGAAACTCCATATGGAGATTGCATATGGAAAATCCATATGGAATCTCCATGTGTAGTAAGTATATGAGAAAACTAACCCATTGAACCATGGCTGGAGGTCCAGATTGACTCCACGAGCTGGGGGCCAGTGACTTGGGCGAAACTGGGTCTATAATAGCCCCAGCACCTGGAGTAACATATGCCGTAGGCCCAGACTGGGCCCAGATATGACCCAGCTGCTGGCGCCACATGCTAGGTCCAGTCTGGACCTAGTATGGGACATAGTAATGACCTATCCTGGCTCTACGTCGTGGAGGAAGCAATAGGTCCAGTTTAGGCCCAGTCTGGACCCACGTCGTGGAGGAAGCAATAGGTCCAGTTTAGGCCCAGTCTGGCCCCACGTCGTGGAGGAAATATGAGTTGCATTTTCAAAC